>PVHP010030807.1:0-21319 GCA_004024765.1 Zapus hudsonius | reverse complement strand
GAGAGAGAGAGAGAGAGAGAGAGAGAGAGAGAGAGAGAGAGAGAGAGAGAGAGAGAGAGAGAGAGAGAGAGAGAGAGAGAGAGAGAGAGAGAGAGAGAGAGAGAGAGAGAGAGAGAGAGAGAGAGAGTCCCCCAGGACCACCGGTAGGGCTCTGGCGGGGCAGAAGGGTGGATGGCTGGGTGCAGAGCAGAGAGAGAAACAGAGAAGCGCGGAGGCCTCTGGGCCACAAATTTCTTTAAAAATATTTAATGGGTTAATAAAACAATTCCCCTTCTGGTTTATATTGAAAAACAGTAAAGTTTATTTCTAAACATGTGATTCAAAGTTTTTTCTGGTTTTTGTTTTGCCAGTTCTACATCATACTGAACCATACTTAGAGCCAAACAAAACTTAGTGTAAACTGTTTTGTTACTACATGTAAGCTTATGTTACAAACTTATTTTTTCAGCCTGCATGGACAATTTTTGGAAACTACAAAATTCTACCAAGGGTGATGGCTCATTTTTACCAGGCATATTAAAAGCTTATAAAGATAACAAAATCATCTCCAGATGTGGTAAGTATATTAGTAAGAGTTATTCTAGGGATGCCTTTTGAAATATGCTTTATAGAGGGGTTATTTTGGTGACATAAAAAATTAAAAACCTTAAATCTTCAAGCTAAAAATGTCTAGTTTTAAATTTTCCTGTTAAGGGAAAAGAAAAAGGGGGGATATGTTAGGGAGGACAGTTCGTCTCTTCTGATCTCACCTATAGTCACCTCTGTCAGAAAAATTCCTATCCAGAAGAAAAAGATTAAAATTAGTAAACTGAGTCAATATATTTGATGAGGTTATGAACTCCATCAGGTTTGCCTAGAATGTATAGCAGAATATAAAGCACCTGATTTTTTTTCTCTTCTCTCCCTTTTATGGTTACTTCCCTTTTAAGTTAATGTCTTAATAGGGACTCTATATAATGTTGATAAAAGGAAATTGTATATTCTGGATGTTATGATGTGATCAGTATGAAGTAATAATTTCAGTGGAACTTTTAATAAAGGATAATAAAGAATGATACTGCTAGAAGGCAGTAAGGAAAGAACTGTAGGAGGACATTGAAAAGATGATAGAATGTTATTGAGCAAGTGTCATAGTCAGCCAACAGCACTCCATGGTAGCCCTTGCACAGTCCTGGTATGTCCAAAACATCTTTGGGTCTCCAATGCAAACCACAGTCCATCTTCCAATGGCTTCACTTGCCAATCAGGGACTTCATGCCCTGTTCCAAATACCGCATCTCAGCAGTGGCTCCGGGAAGCATGTGCAATTCACGACCCACTCCATGCATGCATTCCTCATGCTTCCAAAAGCAATATCAGGTATGCAGGACACAGCCATGTTGTTAATTCAGGGACAAAATAAACGTGACCTTGAAGAGCAGATTCCTTTCTTTCAGTGATTTCCTTTCCAAAGAGTTTGCACAGTACAGCTGTATGTTGTTCCTGGGTGGAAATACCTCAGGCATTTCTACATTGTTTCAATGTAAAGCAGTTGGGCCATAATCAAAAGCCAGTCTCTGGGCCAGTAAGTTAAACTTGCCTTGAGGTTTTTCCAACTTCAAATCTTAAATTCTCAGCCCCATATCCATAGCCAAGAACACAGTCCATTTCTTAAATTTAACCTTGGTCAAACTCCCTGTGCATGGGCAGTAGGATGCATCCACCCCTTGGCCCAGGCACACACTTCTATTAAGGTTTTCTGCAGTCTCTCCTTCCCCGTAGAAAGTTCACAAGCCAAGCCTCCAAATGCAATTCTCTCTGCACTGAGCATTTCCAAATTCTTACCAGAATAGTTTATAAAACTTGGCTTACAGCTCTGGAAGGTGTCTTCAGTTACAAGTACCAAGTCCAAGTCCATTCCTCCAGCAAACAAGTTCCAGAAGACCAAAATTCACATGATCAAATTCATCTCAGTGAATCACCCCACTCCTGGTACCAAATCTGTCCATAGTCAGCCACACACTGCTGGGATGAATCTTTAAACCAGATATAATTTGAGGAAGGAAAGTATTTATTGAAAGTACAGATTGAGGGGAAGTTCCATAACAGTGAAAGAGGCTGGCCCTCTTTCATAGATCGGAGCAGAGAGAAAAACCCATCACCAACACCATACACACAGAACAGAGGACAGGCAGGGAGGAAGTACACACAAGGAGAGAATTTCTTCCCCTTTATATAGCCTTAGAGTGGGGTCTTGCAACCCTACCCCAGATTTAATGGCTTCCTGAGTCTCCGGAATTTCCTTCCTGCACTGCCTAAACAGGAAAGGATGTTTACTTCTAGCTCCTTTGAGCTTCCTTACATCCTGCCCCCTACTGAGAGGCTTCCTTCCTGTGAACATCCTCAGAGACCCACCCAAGATTACTTGAAAGGTCAAGTTGACAACAAAATTTAACTATCACAGCAAGTAATAAAAAAAGTGATGAGAAAGATGGGATAAATGGTTTCAGGTTCCTCTTAAAGAAAAACTAGTAAATATAAAAAATAAAGATTTTGCGGGGTATGACATCTTTTGTAGTCAACCACACGCTGCTGGGATGAATCTCCAAACCAGGCACAATTTTGGGGAGGAAAGTATTTATTGAACTAACAGATCGAGGGGAAGTTAAGGAAAAAAAGGCTGGTCCCCTTTCACAGATCCAAGCAGAGACAGACAGAAACCCACCATCAGCACCTTAAGCAAGCAGACTGTGACACTGTAACTCAAGAAACAGCAGGACTGCCAGGCTTGGGTTCTGGATGCTGTTTTGCATATGTATGCTTAGAATTTTGCATCCAATTTAGAAATACCTCAGGGCAAGACCCCAGGAGGCCAGGCCAAAGTGACACTTCCAGCCAGAAGGATGAAGACAATTCACAAGTATAATAAACACAATTATAATAAATTCTATTGGGGGACATCTATTCAAACTATCACAACATTCATAATGCCAATGCCTGGTATTTTTCAACAGATTGGATTTATGATTTATTGAGACCTGATCCCTGTACTTAAAGTAATAGAACCATAGATTCCCCCAACCAAAGGAGACCTACATACCAGACTCCCACAAAAAATGGGGTCCCAGAACAACCCACCCAGATGAACAGTTTGGCTAATTAACACAAGATTAAGTGTTTAAGTCTCTACACTTAGGCCTACCCACAGCCTCTGGCACTTCTCACATGCCATGATGTGAGACACGAGGGGAACTTTTCTTCTCACCACAAAGCATGCCTTACTTTCTATCCTTGCTGCTATTTGGTCTTTTCATTCTACCTGTCTATACCCAGGATGGAAACTCATTCCTTGCCTGGGCCCAAGAGTATACTCAGGATAGTAATCAGACTAACTGCCGGGTCTGTGGGCTCTTGCCCACCTCTAGCACATCTGGACTTCTGTGGTGGGTAACTCCTCTCCAAGGAGATGACTGGAACTAATGAGAGCAAGTTTTCTAACTCTAACCCAGGTTACTAAATAGGATGTTTCCACTGGTCCATCAAACCTACCAGGAGTGAACAAGGACACAGAAAGAGCTTCTTAAAGGAGGAGACTGACAAGGTCCTAAAGTCCTCTCTCTGATAGCTCAAACTCCATGATAAAAAAATAATCATTGATATCAAGATGGTTATTTCTAAATTTGGGACACATTTATGTGGATGATCCTAACCAAGGGTCCAATGAGCCAATAGGCTCTCTTATGCTGGGAACAGCTAACCCACACATGTTCACAGTATCCTAACAATGTTTGCTATCTAGGATGGGTTCCCATAGACTTATGCCAAAATGTCAGAACCCTCCAACCATCAAGATGGCTTGCTTCTGAGTGGGATCTGAGGCCAAATGCATACTGGGCAGCTCCTAATGGCACCCAATGGTTTTGTGACACCAATCTCTGGCCCTGGCTTCCCCCAGGGTGGATTGGAAAATGTACTCTGGGATTTCCTTGGATACAGGGACAATAAGCAAAAACCTTAAAACACCCAGCTAATTTGCCAGTTTTAAAACACAGATGAACTAGGAGCCTTTTCCATGATCATTTAGTCTCAGTTTTAATCCCATACTGCGGCTTAAAAGATGTCATCTGACACATCAAAACTTTCACCAAATATAACCAAAAAGCCTTAAAAGACACGGCTGAGGGAATTTCTCTCCATAATTCTGGAGTTCAAATGATGAGAAAGGCCATCATACAAAATCACATGGCTCTAGACATCCTCACAGCTGCCCAAGGTGGCATGGGTGCCATTATTAAAGTGAAACGTATATGTACCTGATAACTCTGATAATGTTTCCTCTGCTTTACAAGACTTACATAAACAGCTTCAGACCATGTCGGATGCTCCCATGCCATTTGGTGCACAGTTCTGGGAGTGGATCGTAAGTTTTTCATGATGGAAGAAGATCACACCCATCATAATCTTTGTAATTTTCTTACTAAGCTTTAGGCTGTGTGTCCTCAACTGCTGTTTTAACTGTATTTCTGCTCACTTACAGGCTGTTCACAGCCATGTGGTCATACAACAATCCAACACCATCTACACCGGGCCGCTTGAGCACCGAGTAAGAAGGAAACACTCCTCACTACTAGAGGGGCTGCCTCCTCTTCTCACTTCACAACTTTAGACCTCCTGCTCTCTTAGAGAGGCTCCAACACTAATGTTTACACTAAACCTTGACAATGTGATGTGTAACTAACATAACTCCATGTTCCATTGAACAAAATGTAGTTAAAATCAGACATCTGTCATCCTGTTTTCCCCACCAGCTGGAGTGTCTTCAAGATAGGAGGATAACATGGGAGATGAGGAGGTAGATATTTTAGGCAGTCAGAGTCTGGCTTCTATGACATCATAGTCAGAGCTTTGTCACACCTCAGCACCTCCCTAGCTCTACCTAGATGAAGGCGGGTCTCTCTTGAGGGCCCTCCTCCAGTTTTACAATTAGGCCAGAGCCGAGGGTTGGGCACTCTCTTGCTCTGACCTGCAACACACAACCCCCCCAACACACACACATACACACAGAGATCACACTCTCTGAGAATTGGTGAGTGTAATCTTTTCTCTCCCACTGGCAAAAAGCCAGAGAGTGAGAAAAGAAAATATCATGGATCTTATTTCCTAAATTCTCTTTGAAAGCATGTACTTCTTAATTTCTTTCTTTTCTGATGATCTTCATGAATTCATCAGGCAGTGGGTTTCTTCATTCAATTTTTTCCTTCCCCTTAAATAAAGTGTGCTTGTTTGAAGTTACTCTCCATCTGAGTTTGTCAGTTCTTTGATATTCTTAAGATATGAACTCTGGGTGTGAGGGGCTGTGACTAAACTTTGTCACTAGGAGTGTGCTCCTGGAGGGTATACCTTGATCCTGGTGCCTGTCTGCCTCTCTGCTTCCTGGCTTTCCTGAGGTGAGCAGCCTTTATACATGATGATTATCTGTCATGATGTTTTGCTTTGCTATAGTCCTAAAAGTAATGGAGGCAGGTGGCCATAGACAGAAACTTTAAAACCATGAACCAAAAGGAATCCTTGCACCCATAAATTGATTGCTCTGGTATTTTGTTGTGGTAATGAAAAGTAACTAACACAGGATCTCAGGGGATGGCCTGACACATCATAGCTACAAAAGTCTAATGTCACAGAAGCAGCTGTTTTCCTGAGAAGTCATCCTAAGCTTTGTAGGGTTTATCTGCCCATATCATCCTTCTCCTTTGTGATCTGGCACATCAAGTCCCTGATGGTCACTGGGACTTAATTTCTTTAAAGACAAAACTTGGGATGGAGAGAGATTGCTCAGCACTTAAAGACACTTGCTTGCAAAGCCTGATGACCCAGGTTGATTGCCCAGTACCCACATAAAGCCACATGCACAAGGTGGTGTATGTGCCTGGAGTTCTGTTTGTAGTGGCAAGAGGCCTTGGTGTGCCCATTCTCTCTCTCTCTCTCTCTGTAAATACATATCATAATATATAAAATATTTTAAAAACTTAGCTGGTGGCTTGCCAAATTCTCTCTGCCTCAATCTCTCTCACACAGTCTCTCTGAAATAAATAAAAAATAAATAAATAACTAAATAATTTTTAAAAATCTTAGCTGGGCATGGTGGTGCATGCCTTTACTCCCAGCACTCAGGAGGCAGAAGTAGGAGGTTTTCTGTGAGTTTGAGGCCAGTCTGGGACTACACGGTGAATTACAGGTCATCATGGGCTAGAGTGAGACCCTGCCTGAAAAAAGAACAACAAAAAGAAATGCTTAGTGACGTCTGTCAGGCCTTGCTCTGGGTGGTAGAAGCTCGAGATTGTCTCATGGCCCCTGGGGGTGTGATACAGAAGCACTGTGTAAGCATCCTTCTCTGCTGGATGCCCCATCCTGGTTGGGTGGCAGTATGGTGGCCACAGGAACTCTAGCACAAGCAAAAGAGGAAAAGCCAGGTTGCGTCTCCAGGCTTGGCATAGACTCAACTGCCTTTCTGTTCACACTCCAGGTGAGTCCTGGGGCAAGTGTCGGAGCCTTTCTGTCCTGAGTCGATGTGGATCTCGGGCTGCATGAGAGGCTTCTGACTCACCCGATATCAGTTTGGTGGGCGAGGTTAACACTCCTGGTGATCTTGGAAGATGCTCCCACCTATCTGTACTGAGTTCTCCCTGGGGGCCTGTAAGTCATGTCACATTTAGTCAAGAGAATGATCTCGCCATTAAACTCCATTGAAGGAAGGAAAGGTGACTTGACACAGATGTGTGGCTTTGTAATAGGAGAATTCCGTGACTATAATTGTGGATCCTTTTACCTGTGTACCCTGAGCTGTTTCAGTGACAAATGGTCCCAGTCACTCACTGTGGTCCTCAGTGTCCCAGGCTAATAGTGTACAGTGATGCCTGGGTGCCATTACTGTCCCTCAGAGGCCTGAGAAAACTGTCAGAAGCAACCCCAGTTGGAATCTTAGGAAGGACTATATTCTGCCATTGGTCCTGGGTATTTAAGTGTCAAGGGGATGGCTGGGGGAGGGGAGGGTTCACAGCCTGGTTGACTTCTGGCTCTGCTGCTTGACCTAACTGTGGGGCTGGGGGCATGATAGGGGGAGGGGCTTGTTTGCTTTCCACTCTTGAAAGGTCTGGATTTGGCCCTGAGGAATGGACCTGTCCTATATATTGTTTTTGGAGTGTACTAAATATTTCCCAAAGTAAACACTAGTTACTAATTACCTGACCTACATTCCTTGAGATTGCAGCCTGCAAGTGGCACATCTTGCAGCTTCTTGGCAGACACGGGAGCAGAGATAACAGGAGGCACTCAGCAGGCAGGTGGAAGGCTCTCACTGATGGGGCAAAATGCTGAAATCTTGGTTGATGCTATTCTCCATATGTTAGAAGAGCCCCTTCCTCTTGAAACACAGACAAGCACTAAGCACTACCCCAAGCACACAAAGGGTGCTTTGTTCTCTTTTTGAGATCTGGGAACAGCAGAGCGTGTGAAATCAGCTGTCGAGTGAGTTCTTCAGCTAGAGCTCAATTATCAAGCCATCACAGCAGTGAGAGCTGGACTATTAGAGGAAATAAATTTAAAAGACCTAGTAGCCTATTCAGGACATTCTTTAATATTATGTCCTAATATAGTCTTCAGTTGGGCAGTTGGCAACGAAGATACTTTTGGTGGTAGGCACAGCAGTAGCTCCCAAGTGTGTCCAGGTACCAATTCGTGGACTCTGTGAGTGCTCGCTTCCATGACCTCGCACATGCTGCGGAATTGAGGATGTTAGGATGGAGAAGCCATCCCAGGTCATCTCAAGGTCAGTAGAGTGGCCCTCTTAAGTAAAGGAGGAGGGGAAAGGGTCATGCAGGAAGCCATCATGAGCCAAGGCATGTGGGCACCCTTTAGAAGCTGGAAAAGGAAAAGAAGCAGATCTCCCCATAACCTCCAGAAGGAGGACAACCCTTGTGATACCTTGATTTAGCCCAGGCAGACACACTTTGTATTTCTGATCTTCAGAACGCCAAGATAATAAATGTGTGTGGTTTTATTTATTCAGTCATTCACTTTTTGTTTTTTGAGAGGGTCTTGCTGTAGCCCAAGCCAACCTAGAATTCACTTATATAGTCTCAGGATGGCCTCAAACTCACAGTGATTCTCCTACCTCTGCCTCCTGAGTGCTGGGACTAAAGTTCTGTGCTACCACACCCGTGAGTGATTTTAAACCTCTGTTTGTGGTAACTTGTTAAAATATATGGAATCAGTACACCATCATTTATTGGTCTTGTGTACTGAGATGTCATTTGACTCACCCTTCACAGAAATCAGATGGAAACCCAAATGATGTGTCTGGTGTCATGACACATGTGTGGTTTTCTATGGTCAGGAACTAACCCAGTGCTCATTATAAAATGGCCACCTTGGTGAGCCAGTCAGCTTGTGGAAATCTTTGTAGGTTATCAAGATCAAAAGGAAAAAAAAAACCTGTAACCTCCAGGAGGGTGTATGGACCTCGGAGCTCATGGACTCGGGTTTTTATTAGCTACCAGTGAAGACAGGTGGATCGTATGTTCTTATCTCAATGGCTGAATCATGAAGGCTCTGTGAGGTCACCTACTCAAAGTCACAGAGTCGGATAGAGCTTGAGCAGAACTGAGATAATCTTTTCTCCTCGGTTCTTTGCTGAGTATTAAAGAGAATGGCCTAGAACCTTCCACAGGGCTCATAACCTTCTGTGGGGTATCTACTCTGCCAGGTTTTGACTCTAGGAATCACTGAATGGGCTGCAGGAGGAGAAGGGCTGGACCCAGATTTACCCACTCAGGGAAGCTATTCTCTAGTGCCCTTAACCCATCTAGGCTGGAGATTGCCAAGTTTTTTGCCAAGGATCACCAAAGGATGTGAGTGGCACCCCCATCCTGGGTCCCTGCAGCTCAGATGACCAGAATCTGACCCAGAAGGCCTCTCTGGGTGGTCAGGAATCATGTTTTGAATTTCCCAATACTTTATTGGGAGGAGCCAAACGAGGAAGAACTTGGCAGCAACAACACAGAGAACTCCCCAGCTTTTCCTTTGACCACTGGAACTTCAGAGGTCATGGTCAAATAGAAAAGTAGGTCACTCAGTACAAAGTGGGGGGTTCATTTCTAAGAATCCAGATTTTTTTTTAAAAAAAAAAACCAAATATTTGTTTGAGAGAGTGAGAAAGAAAGAGGCAGATAGAGAAAAAGAACAGGAACACCAGGGTCCCAGCCACTGCAGACGAACTCCAGAGTCATGTGCCACCTTGTGCATCTGGTTTTAAGTGATACTGGGGAATTGAACTCAGGTCCTTCTGCTTTTCAGGCAAGCACCTTAAACTCTGAGACATCTCTCTAGCCCCATATTTTTTCATATTTTATTTATTTGCTAGATAATTGTGAAGAATAAATAGGAGAAAGCTAGATTCTTTTAGACAGTGTCAGTTGAGAACTGAAGTCCAAAGGAGAGACCAATGCCACCTTGCCCTGGCATGAATGAAACTCTTGGCAAGAATAGAACATGTGATTATGGGACTCATCTACAACAGCTACAGCGCCCCCTGCTGCTCAGTCTAGCACACTACCTAGACAGGTGGCCTTCACTACCCAGGTAGGCTGACCCCTTCAAATCTATAAACCAATCAGGTCTTCCTTTTGCATAACTGAATCTGACCAAAGAATACACTTTCAATTGACTATAAAGGCTATTTTCAGCATTTTTTCACTCTCTCTGCACCTCTTTGCTCTGATCTGGGATTTCTGCTCAAATACATGTGAATCTGGCTCCCCCAACCTCCCACCCAGCCTACCTGGGTGGGGAAGAGCAGAGTACTGTTTCTTGATCTGAGTTTTCTTGCTCATCTCTGCTTTATACTTTGCAGTAACTTCTTACTTTAATGACATGTGTGATTTTCATAATAAAAATGGCACAGACTAGCAGAATGGATTAAAAGACAGGATACTTCTATTTGTTGCTTCCAGAAAACACACCTCTCCATAAAAGATGGATCCTAACCTAGGGTGAAAGAATGGAAAATGGTACTTTAGGAAAATGACAAAGGGGGCTCAGAAACAAATAGATGTTGATGCTCTACTATCTGACAAGATAGCCTTTGAACCATTAGTCAGAAAAGATAAAGGTCACTTTATACTAATTAAAGGGAAATTGAATGAAAACATCACAATTATAAACACTTAAACATGCACCAAACACAGGCATATCTGATTTAAACATTAAACAATCATTAAACAAATACTACTGGATATAGCCTCAGAGATTAGCCTCAGCACAATAGTAGTGGGTGACTTCAATATCACACTCTAACTAATTAACAGGCCATCCCAACAACAAATGAACAGAGAAACATCTGGATTAGATGTTCTCATGGAACAAGGGACCTATGCCATCCAAACACTGCAGAATGCACATTATCTTTAGCAGACTCATGGGATTTTTCTCTAAAATGGCTTTAAGACATAAAGCAAATCTTAACAAGTATAGGAAAGTATATTCTATCTGATCATAATAGAATAAGACTACTAACCCATAGCAAGAGAGACTATAAAACATACACAAATTCATGAAAATTAAATAATCCACTATGGAATGAATGTATTAACTTTATTATGTTTACAATTCATCTACTTGGTCTTAGATGTTGTCATTTCCTGTCAGTGCATATTCTTTTGTTGAAAGGATACCTTGGCAGTGGGAGCACAGTGTCAATCTCAGAGCTCCTCCTGCCTCCAATCCAAGAAAAAGTAAAACCAAGAAGCAACCAAGAAGGAAAAAAAATTACTAGAATCAAGTTATAATAAATACACAACATACCAAAACCTATGGTATACAATGAAGGAAGTTTTAAGAGGGAAGTTTATATCTCTGAGTGCCTATATTAATAAAATCAGAGAGATCTCAAATAAATACCTTCATGGTACACCTTGGGGCCTTCGAAAAAGAAGAATGAATCAAACTCATTATCAGTGACAGAAAGAAATAATCAGAGGCAGGGCAGAAATTTTAAAAACATGAAAATATAGCAATAGAAAGGATCAATGAAAGAGTTGGTTCTTTAAAAGGGTAAACAAGTTTGATAAACTCTTAGTGAAGCTAACCAAAAGAAAGACGGAAGACACAAATGAATAAAAACAGAGGTGAAAACAAACAAATGAAAGTCAGAAAACTATAAGGACAGACTTTAGAAACATATTCTAATAAATTGGAAAATCTAAAAAAAAGGATGAACTTCTAGATACATATGACCTATCAGAATTAAGCCAAGATGAAGTAAAGTCATAAGCAATAAGACTGGAGCAGTTATAAAACATCTCCCAACTAAAAAGTGTTCAGGCTCAGGTGGATTAATTGGTTACTTTTATAAGATCTTCAAAGTACTAACACTAATCCTCTTCAAGCTATCTATAGACTAGAAAAGGAGCTCTACCAAATTCCTTTTATGAAGCCAGCATCACCCCAATACCAAAACCAGATAAGCATATACACACTACAGACTTAATATCATAGATACAACAATTCTCAACAAAATACTTGCAAACCAAATACTGGAACACATTAAAAAGATAGTCTACCATGATTAAGTTGGTTTTATTCCAGCTTTGCAAGGATAGTTCATTCAATTTATGCAAATCAGTAAATGTAAAACACCAATAAATGGACTCAAGGACAAAAAAAATCACATGATCATCTCAATAGATGCAAAGAAGGTATTTGACAAAAATCTAATATCTCTGATAAAACTTCTGAAGAAACTAGGACTAGAAGAAACCTATCTCAACATAATAAAGGCTATGTATGACAAACTTAGAGCCAACATTATACTAAATGGGAAAAATTCAAAGCATTTCCACTAACATCAGGAACAAGACAAGGGTGCCCAACTTCCTTCATTCTTATGTAATATAGTATGGAAAGTTTTAGATATAAAAATCAGACAAGAGACAAGAGTGCAAGGGATACAAATAGGAAAGGGAGAAGTCAAATTATCCTTGTGTGCAGATGATACAATTCTACACATAAGAGACCATAAATAATCCACCAGAAATCTGAGCTGATAAACACTTTCACCAAAGTAACAGGACACAAATTAGTACACAGGAAATCAGTACTATTAGTATATACCAATAATAAACATACTGAAGACATAATTAGGGAAATAATCCCATTTGTGGTTGTCTCAAACCAAACCAAAACTTTGGAATAAACCTAACCAAGAAAGGGAAAGACCGCTACAATGAAAACTTTAAAACACTCAATAGGGAAATTGAAGAAGACACTAAGGAATGGGTTGGGAGAATCAATAGTGCAAAAATGGCAATCTTATCAAAAATAATCCATAGGTTAGTAGAATCCCTATCAAAATTCTAATGCTATTCTTTACTGAAATAGAAAAAAATCTTTAAAATTTACTTGGGTGCACAGACAGTCAAGAATCAAAGCAATCCTGAGTAATAGGAATAGTAATAGTAATAATGATCATGCTGATGTTTGAGGTCTCACCACACCTGATTTCAGAGCTATAGTAACCAAAACAGTATGGTTCTTGTAAAAAACAGATAAATAGATCAATGGAACAGAATAGAGGACCCAGATATAAATCAATATACAGACTTTCAATTTCTGACAATAACAAAAATACTTATGGGAGAAAAGACAGCATTTTAATCACATGGTATTGGGGAAACTGGGTCTCTATATGCAAAAGAATGAAACCAGATATTTGTTTTTCTAGGTGCACAAAAATCAACTCCAAATGTATCAAAGACTGTAACATAAGACTTACAGCTCTAAAGCTGCTACAGGAAAAAGTAGGGGAAACACTTCAAGTCTAGGCATAGGTAAAGACTTTCTGAGTAGGACTGCAGATGCTCAGGAAATAAGGCCAGCAATCAATAAATGGAACCTCATGAAATTAAAAAGGTTTTGTACAGCAAAGGAAACTTACTCGAGCAAAGAGGCAGCCTACAGAATGGGAGAAAATCCTTGCCAGCTATATGTGTGACAGAAGATTAATATTTACAATATACAAAGAGCTCAAAGAACTATACACTAAGAAATTAAACAACTCAATCAAAAATGGGCTACAAAAGGAAATGAACAGAGTTCTCAAAAGAAGAAATGCAAATGGCCAATAAATACTTTTAAAGTGTTCTACATCCTTAGTTAGTAGGGAAATGTGAATTAAAACTGCTTTGAGAGTTCCTCTCCCTCTGGTCAGAATGGCTGTCATTAAGAAATCAAATGACAATAAATGCTGGTTGAGGTGTGGAAAAAAGGAACCCTTATTCAATACTGGTGGGAATGTAAGCTGGTACAGCCATATAGAATCAGTGTCTCTTGACTACAGAGATAGTGCTCATCCAGGTTTATTGTTGCCATCAACTAAGGAATAATGAAGATGTGATCCATATATACAATAGTTTTACTTGGCTGTAAAGAAAAATGAAATAAGGAATCTGCAGGACAATGGATGGATTTGGAAAATATTACACTAGGTGAGGTAACCCAGTCTCAGAGAGATGCCACACAATCTCTTATACGTGAATCTTTGGATTTGTATGGAAGTTGGAGTGAGAGTCAGTAGAGGCCAGTGACTTAGAAGTGGGCCACAGAGGGTGCAGGAGGGGGGAGGGGAAGGCTTAAGGGGACAGACAGGATAGAGACCAGGGTGGAAAGGCTTAAGTGGTAATTGGGGTTGGGGGATTCAGAGGAGAATGTGTGTGGGATCAAAGAAAATAAAAACAAAAAAGTACCTGATCTCTACTAGGCACTCAAAAAAAAAAAAAAAAAAAAACCTACAAAAACATGCATGTAAGTTCCTGCTTTCTATTGTCTGACTCCACTCAAACGTAAGGCTAAAGGAGACATGCGATTTGTCAGTTTTGTATAATCGTGTATGTATAAATATATTTGTTTCACATACATTCATATGCTCAAAATTAGGATTATCCCCATTACTCTGTTACCTGCCTTACTTTCGTGAACGAGGTACCTGGTAACTGGAGGCGGGAAACTAAAGCTCTCTGCAGTCTGGAATGAGAAGGTAGACCTACCTTTAGCATTGGAGAGGGACTTCTCCAGGCGTTCTGGGGTGGGACCAGGATTGTGAGTTAGTACAATAGGCTAAGAAAATTCGGATGAACTATTGACTCATGCGGGTCTCTGCTCACTCCACTGATTTGTGTTTCATCTGCCCAGTCAACCAGTCAGGTTAGATTTTCATCTGTTATTTGAGTGAGGTACTAGGTGGGGACCCAGGAAATACCTCTGGTCTTAAGCTGTTGATATGCACACATTTAACTACACATATATTTGAAAATACTAATTCCACCTGAGAAATGAAGACTGGCCTGAAGGTTATGAAAGTAGAATATTTTCCTTCCAGCTAGATTTTATTTGCATGGAGTGGTGGTGATTCAAGATAAGGTTTGGCAGGAGACCGAGGTATGGTTTGGGGAGATTGTGGAAGGAGACTTGAGATTGGTTGGTATAGGCAGGTTGAAAGAGTGGGTGATGGGGTGGGGAACAGAGGGAAAGTGAAATACAAAGGCCCTGACTCACTGGTAGGGGTGTGATGGGGTAGAAGGTCTGGGTGGGGGGCAAAGGGAGAGAGAAGTGCCGAGGCCAACAGTGGCTGGTGGGGGTGGAGGAGAGAATGACGGTGCAGAGCCGCTGGGCCATTAGAGCGGCCTGGCTGCCCGCACAGAAGTGTAGGAGGGAAAGAGGATGGTGTGGAGCCCCAGGACCACCGGAGAGACCTGCTTCCCTGCACGGAAGTATGGGAGGGAAAGACAATTTTGTTCTTTTTGAGACAGGGTCTTATATACCCTAAACTGGTGAACTGACCTGCATCCTGACAAAAGCCACCCTGGTCTTTCTTTGAAAGTCACATAGTCACTGGCACAGCTGATTTAAACCATAGCAAAATGGCTACCAACTCTACAAAGGATGAATACTCAGAATAAAGAAATAATTCCTAAAGTTTATTTATGAGGAATCTAACTCTTAAAAGTTAGTAACATTTTTTTGTGTATCAATCAGCCATAACAACTTCTCATACATTCTCATCTCTCTCTCTTTTTTTATTCCACACTTGCCACACATTTACGTGGATTCTGGGGATCCAAACTTAAGTCCTCATGCTTGTACAGCAAATCAGCCAATCCCCATCCACCCAACTTTGATTTTTAGTAGGCCAAATCACGCACTCTTACCTTGTCTTCTAATAGGACACTGTTATATACCTTTCAATACAGGGCAGACCTTAGTAACTATTGTGGTGGGAGCGATGCTTTGGGAATGCTGACGCCAGATAGAAAAGGCAAGATGGCTTCTGTCCAGCTCTCACCTCTGCTTAGGATGCTTGTCTACAGAACTTGGCATTTTGTGAGGAATCTTTAATTACAGAGAGAGGCTGCGCATGGGATTCTGTGGCCAGCAGTCCTGCTAGGGCGTAGTCAGCATATAGTTCTAGACATGAATGGATGAGCCTGCAACAAATTCAGTCCCTGGCTTTTGGTATTCTAGCTGAGGCCCTGCTGTGTCCTATCTGAATTCCTGAATCAGAGAAGCCACGAGCAATGATAAAAGATTATTGATATCTTTAAGCTAATAAGTGTGTGGATACTTTGTTATCAACGAATAACTAGAGTCTGAAAGTAGGATATAGGAGGAAAAAGAGAAGTCCAGAATGACTCCAAGGATTTAGAACAGAGCATCTTTTGAAAAGTGAAATCATGAATTTTCCTTTGGATACATTTTACTTAAAACCCTTAAATTTGATTTCTTATACATGATTCTTTGAGCTTATTAGTTAGTAGTAACCTACATATAACATCTTACTTTCTAGTTCAAGCAGTGTAAGACAGAAGCAGTTTTATTTGCATATAGGAAAACATTATTTCCATATGAACCATATGTCAGTATGAGATGCTGGTTTCATTAATATTGCAAATGTAACCTTAGTTTTCTGAAGAAAAGCTTCAAACAAGAGAAGTCTTGATATGGAAATGGTTGTAACCTGCTTAAAAAACTGCTTCATTTGTATAAAAAACATTTACTGTGACTTAAAATGCAGTTTCTTTTACATGCTACATTATTAGAAATGAAAATACATGAATAATAGTAATGACAATATTAAACGACTAGAGAACACTTATGGGCCAGGCATAAATGTAAGCCATTTATGTATGTTTATGTATATATGTGCATGTTTTATATATGTTATCTGATATATTAATACTTATGTTAGATGAAATTATATATTATCTAAACACATATGATATATATGTACACATATACTGATTCATAAGCTTATTTAATAGCTTCATAAGCTAAGAATTATTTTGCATATGAGGGCTGAGATGGCCTTGTAGTTTTAGACACTTATTGCAAAGCCTGGGTTTGATTCCTCAGGACCCACATAAAGGCAGAAGTATAAAGTACTACATGTACCTGTAGTTGGTCTGCTATGGCAAAAGGACTCTTTCTCTCTTTCTGCTCCCAACTAAATGAATATTTGATAAAGAATTTTTTTACAGATGAATAAACTGAGACAAACATGGTGGTTTGAATGTGAAATGCTCCCCATAGCCTCATGAGTTTTGCATGTTTGGTTCCAGCTAGTGACAATTTGGGGGTGGAGCCTTGCTAGAGGAGGCATGTTATTGGGGGCAGGCCTTGAGATAGCTTCCCTTGGCACTCTATATTTCACCCACACTGGCTTCTTTTTTTTAAAGTTTTTTATTAACAACTTCCTTAAATATAAACAGTACACCGTGACCACCCAAATCCCCCCTCCACTGAATCCCTTCTTTTTTTCAACTAGTGTCTCTTTTCTTTTCTTTTTTTTTTCACAGTAGGGTCTCACTCTAGCCCAGTCTAGCCTGGAACTCACTCTATTGCTCCATACTGACCTGGAGTTTACAGTGATCCTCTCACCTTTGCCTCCTAGTGCTGGGGTTAAGGCATGCATCATCCCACCTGGCTTTTCTTCTATTCTAATGTCATTTCTTTCCTCCTATGATTCAGGTCTTGTGCAGGTAGCGTCAGCCACTCTGAACACAGGAGGCTCACGCCCAGTCTTGTCTATGACGACTCAATCCCACATAGTCATTGCGACATATGACAATGATCTTAATCACAAATGGATTGCACCCCAAGTGTCACTCAAATAAAATCATTTCCTTGGCATCTGGACGTGACTTGAGAGTTAAGAGGCATATATGTGACTAAATTGGAGCCATCTCGATTTGAATGTTGAGGGTCTATATATTCTTCAAGGCTGAGGTTTTAGGATAGAATGGAGAGATACTTGACGGATATAAAGTCCTGTGAGAGTTCTCATCTTATTATAACCCTGGCTTGTTCTTAATAAACATATCCTAGACTCTCAGAATTCGCCTTTATTTTTTTTATTTTTTTGGTTTTTCGAGGTAGGGTCTCACTCTAGTCCAGGCTGACCTGGAATTCACTATGTAGTCTCAGGGTAGCCTTGAACTCACGGCGATCCTCCTACCTCTGCCTCCCGAGTGCTGGGATTAAAGGAGTGCACCACCACACCCGGCTAGAATTCGCCTTTAGTTATTCGAGGTATGCACCAATCTCGACCTCTTGGTGCTAGTCAACAATGCTAAATCAACTGACCACAATTATATGGTTCTGGTGGTTCAGTGGTTTAATTTCTATGTGGAACCTTTTGATTTATGTTGTGAGAAAGCAAGAAAGGAGTCATTGGAGAAGGTGCCTAACCATGATTCATTTCCTCTTTGTAGCTGCATAATGTGCTATTGTGCTGTGGCGTGCCAGGTTTTTTACTGGTTACCAGTAAGAAGCAGTCATCCACGTAAACATGTTCTAACAATTTTGAGAAGAATCACCTTTCATCCTTTTTTAAAAATTAAATATCTTTATTATCAATAATTAGATACATTGTATGGGCAAATCTTGTGATTTACCCCTATTTCCCTCCTCCTTGTCCCCAACCCACTGGGGACCCTCCTCAGTGGGCATACTGGATCAGTCCATGGGGTAGGAGGTTATGAATTGCACAAGAGGTAGCCAGTTTTTTTCCCCCATTGTGTGTTATTGTTGAGGGAGGTGATGTCTCAATATATTCTCATCTCTTATGTCCCTCTCTGTTCCTTAAGCTTAGGAAATGTGGGCAAGACAGAAAAAGGTCACAGGAATGGTTCAAAGGGGGGAATATTTAAAGTCTGAAGTTGTCTATCATCTGCAGCCAATTAAATATTATGCTTAGTCCATTTCTGGGAGCACTTCATTGCTATACATTCCTCTGGTTTGATATCTTATCATGTGATCATTCAGCTATAGGCTATGCTTTGTTTCATACTGGAAATAGGCTAAGGAAGTTAGTTATACATAGTGTCAACGACACAGCTGTTGAAGTTATACGGTTTACGAGTTTTCCTAATCACTAGTTTAAGGGACAGAGTAGTGCAAAGAACAGCTGCACTTATATTTTATTTAAAAAATACTTTATTTATGTGCAGGATGAGAAACAGGCAGACGGACAGAGAGAGCCAGGGCCTCTGCCACTGCAAATGAACACATGTACCACTTTGTGCATCTGAATTTACATGGGTACTAGAGAACTGAACCTTGGCTATCAGGCTTTGCAAGCAAGCACCTTTAAAATCACCGAGACATCTCCTCAGCCCTGCATTTATATTTTAAAATTATGGTTTTAATGGTTCAATATTTTAAAAAAATGAACTGAAGCCTGACTGGCTGCATAATTTTAATATTTGAAAAAATTTCATCCACAAATAAACTTAATACAATACATATTTGTACAAAAGAAGGACTATTAAAAACTTCCATTATAAAGAAAAATATGATTAAGGAAATTTTAAAAAAGGACAGAACATTTTATAAATACTTTTAAATACTGCACAATGCTTTAATTTACTATGGCAAATACAAAAATCCAGAATTCATTAACAGATTTATATTAAAAAAAGTAGCTACATGAATTTTCTAAACTGTTTAAATTAACAAAATGTAACAGTAGTGGTTTTTACTTTTTAAATGAGGTATTATTACACTGTAAACTAAAACAAAGCATAAATAATGTGCAATTTAGTAATAAATGGTTATAAAATTCAACTTAATAAAAGACAACAGAAATTCTCCAGTTATTTATGAACTGTGTTACTTACAACTCAGCTTGCGTGTGTACTTCTTACTTAAAAGTGGTGTGGTATCTCTACACAGACATGTCATTAAACATGCAGACCAAGCCAACCATGGGTCATCTCTAGCAAATTATATAAACTTTGTTTACATTTTACTTAAAACACTTAAATTTGATTTCTTATACATGATTCTTTGTGCTTATTAGTTAGTAGTAACCTACATATAACATCTTACTTTCTAGTTCAAGCAGTGTAAGACAGAAGCAGTTTTATTTGCATATGGATTAAAAACAGTGTGAAATCAAACCAAACCAATATTGCCTTTAACTCTCGAAGGCTCTCCAAGATTTTTCAGAAGAAATACCCTTAATAGTTTACTTATATGGAAAAGTCATTTCAGTAGCAAGGAGAATAGTAAGTGAAGTTAACTCCTTTCCTCTGAGATTTGTGGGTTGGCTTCAGAACTGTGGGAAAACAAGCCCATTTGTTCCTCCACCCTTAAATTCTGCTGGTTGGGTGCAGGAAGCATAGCAACAAGGAAGTGCATACCTCAGAAAAGATTGTGGGAAAGCATTATTTCCATATGAACCATATGCTGGTATGAGATGCTGGTTTCATTATTATTGCAAATGTAACTTCAGTGTTCTGAAGAAAAGCTATCAAACAATAAGAGAAGTCTTGATATGGTAATGGTTGTAACATGCTAATAAAACTGCTTCATTTGTATAATTAAACAAACATTTACTGTGACTTAAAAATACAGTTTCTTTTACATGCTACATTATTAGAAATGAACAAGGGAACTTTTGAATTTACTATAGTCAGAATCCAGTGAAAAACAAACATTTTGGCCAAAATGTTGAAGTTTCTTTTTACATCAAGCTATATCATTTTGACATAAATGTTATCATTGTCTTCACTTTTGTCAAATACTTTATACTATCCTTTCCAAAAATTAGTGTTTCAGTACAACTGGTGATCAAAATACATAGATATGTCTTGTACATCCATCAAAATATATATAAAAGCAGCTCTTTTGTGCTTATAATTGATTTAATCCATCAGTGACTACTTAGATCCGATTTGTTCTAATGTTTTGATCTTCAAGAAGTATTCATTATATAAATATTACAAGAGTACTCAAGTGACTGGTTTTACTGCCAACATTCATGCAGAACAACGACACTTAAAAGAACATTGAATCCTAGTCTGAAAATATTCTTGTACAGTCATCTATTGATTTGTAAAAGCTGTACACACATCTAAAACCCTGAATTTACTTTGTAAAAATAAATCTGTAGCAATAAATGGCACTATCAAAATCCCATTATTCTTGAGCTATTATGTATTTACATGCTTTTCAGCAACAGTTGAAAAGATCTTATAGAACGCAAAGCCAGTATATCAAAAGACCCTGTAAACTGCATTTGCAATTATACTGTTGTTTGCCTTTGTATGAAAATATGGCTACATGCCTTACGTTAAAGATAATGTAGCTATTTGCTTTGCTATGGTATGCTGGCAGCACGCAGTATGCACTGGGTTCAACTATATCCTAAACGTATTCTTCACTGCACTTTGCTGTCCTAGCGGACCACCTGTGACAAACTAGTTATGGAAAGTGATAAAGCGCTGTAAGAAGAGCTTGGGACTCACACCTGTCACTGCCATATGCTCTTTTCCTCACTTGAAAAACTCCTGTGGTTTTAGAAAATCATGCCTTCATTACACAAACTTCATATTTCACTTAAAAAAAACCCTCAGTATTTCAAAGTTGGTAAGCTTTGTGAAAGAGTTTTTGAGACAGAAACATGAAAAGGTTAAAGGCACAGTAAGAGAGAAGTTAATGCTACATATAAAATATATTTCAAGTCTTCCAGGTTACTCAAGTCCAAAACCTTCTGAATTTGAAATCCCAATTATCAATTTCTGTTTCAGGTCTTTTTTGCTCTTGTATGGGGGAAGGCAAAGTTGATTGAAGCAGGTATGCGCCACAGGTAACCTAGGGAAAATAAGTTTTAAGATACACTAAGTCTTAAAACACATACAAAATGACCAATGAACCTCTAAAAACACCAGGCACATTCAAGTCTACTTTACTATGGTAAGAGATGACTCATCTATTTCTTTATTAAACAAAT
>PVHP010030806.1:0-21435 GCA_004024765.1 Zapus hudsonius | reverse complement strand
TAGAACAACATAAAGAGACAAATATTCATATGTGTTGCTCTCACTGTCAATAAAAGCAATGGCCCAAGGAAAGCAGAAATAGACTCTGTCATGAGAGAAAAAGGATAAATTCAGATATATATTAACACAACAATAATTTAGAGCATATAATTTATGCCTTTTAATTTCACTTTCATTTATCAAATCTCCTAATTATTTATCACCCCATCACACACATCATATGAAGTTAGATATAAAAAGAATGTCTTAAAAGTAAATGTCCATGTCTGCAGAGCTTACCATATAACTTTCATATCTCTATATATTAATGTGAGCACAATATATAGTCATAAAAACATAATTCTCTAGATTTTTTAAAGTTTTATTTATTAGATTTTTCCTGTGTGTGTGTGTGTGTGCGTGTGCTGCTTACATGTCTGTTTCCATTGCAAACAAATGCACATACAGCTTTATGTGATTGGCTCGGGAACTGAAACTGGTCAGGTAAACTTTGCAGGTGAGTACCTATAACCTCTTAGGCATCTCCCCAGCTCCATTTATTACATATTAGATAGGGAGAATTCTTGTTCCTTTCTGTCCCTTTGCATTAGATCCTTACCTAACCCATGATTGTGCTGTATACTGACAAAATATTAGCAGTGATATCAATATATCTACTAATTTTTAAACCATGCAATTCTGAACTATATAAGCTCCCTTCAAGTATTGTCACATTTCTTTTTCTTATGGATAAAAATTGACATAGGAAAAGATATGTGTATTCATTCCTTACTCTCCAGTAGAACATACAGTCAATATCAGATCCTATAATTATAGATTGAATATAGAATGAAATGAGTATAAATTCTTTTTAGCATAAAACTTCTGCTTCAAACTGTTTCATGGT
Source organism: Zapus hudsonius (assembly GCA_004024765.1). Taxonomy (NCBI): domain Eukaryota; kingdom Metazoa; phylum Chordata; class Mammalia; order Rodentia; family Dipodidae; genus Zapus; species Zapus hudsonius. Next base: position 20,549 of record PVHP010030806.1, on the reverse strand, counting down.
TTGAGTCACACCAAAATGCCTTTATCCTCTGTATTGAAAGATTTATATTTCAAAAACAGATTTACAATGGTAGCCTTTCAAGAAACACATGTGCTCTTGTGTTCTGAACTCATTTATACCAAAAGAGAGACTTAAGATAAAACTGAGACAATAACTTTACTAAGTGCCTGATCAAGCATTTATCAAAGTTACTTACTTGGGAAAGATATAATAACGAAAATTTCTGTTCATATTATCCAGGACTTTCATGTCCTCTGAAGACAACTGGAATTGAAACACCTACCACATAGGAAGAAAGATGTTTAGTACATTTAGTGTATAGACTGGCTAAGCTTAACAATCCCAGTGATCAGATTGAATGGCACAAAGGCAATATGTAAAATATTGTATAAGTTTCTAAGACTAAATAAAAGCATTAAGCAAAATACACAAGTAATTAGTAATATCAAAGTTAAATAAAAATGACTTTTGAGAGATTTTGAAACTCACACCATGATAGACTAAGTGAATCTCAATAATGGTTGGAGAAGAAAGGAACTATAGCAGTCAGCCACATGCCCCTGGGTAAACTTCCAAACCAGGCAAAGGTATAGGAGGAAGGGATTTGTTGAAGTTACAGATCCAGGGGAAGTTCCATAATGGCCAAAGAGACTGACCCCTTTCATAGGTCCAAGCAGAGAGAGAAAGAGGCTATCACCAACACCACATACAAACCAGCAAAAACAGGCATGGGGGCGGGGGGGGGGAAGAGAGTTCCTTCCCTTTTTATTGCCTTAAAGAAGGGTAAGCAACTGCTCCTTAATTGAATTTGAAGCCCACTCAATGTCGGAGGAGATCCCAAGCCTGGTACAGATCATCAAGTTGATAAGCAGCCTATAGCTTAGGAGACAGTAGGCCATAGTGTGTGAGGCTAAGCTATCACTGATCTTTGAAAACATGGATACACTGGGCCCAGAAAATTACCCTCCATATGGTTAGATTTATATGCCTAGATGAGAGATGTTCTCACTTTTTGTTAGGGGAGTTTGTTTTGCTGAGGGCAGTGAATTTTTTTTTGGGGGGGAGGACCAAAGACTCACCACAGTCAACAGAAGAAGAAATACTGCAGTGCCTACCCCAGGAAAAGACATCCACATCATGCCTACAAGGAGCGTTAAAGAACAGGTGATGGAGGAACACAACCAGCTACAGAAGCTTCTCTATTGAGATGGATGCAAGTATCAAGGAAACTAAAAATCCATGAATATATTGAAAATAAGAAGCCGCTGAGAGTCCAGCACTAAATAAGACACCCCTATTATATCCTCCAAGGCTCAAGAAATGTAGAAGAGACAGAAAGAATATAAGAACCACAGCATGGGAAGGAGGACTTTGGGGCACTCTCCTGAAGACATGAACTGACCAGTGCATTCATGATCTCACAGTGGACAATGTAAACCCCACAAGACTTGCACAATATTGAACCTACCAACAATTTGGCATAGAGGATGGAGGTAGAAAAAAAAAAAGAATGAGACATCAAAACCAAAGAAAGATGACTTGTAAAGAGAAGGGTGCTCATTGAAAAGGAGTGTGAAAGGGGAGACGAAGAGAACAATAGGGGAATATGATCAAATCATAATATGTTCGTGTATTTAAATTCTCAAAACAATAGGAAAAACAAAGCCTTTCTGTAATTCAAATATATCACACACTTCACTGCAAATTAATCAGCCTAGAAAGACCATGAGTCAAGCTGAGTCAAAACACATTGTCAAAGAAACCATATAATCACTCACTAAATAAAGGCTTGTATGAAACTTTTATGCTAGAATTGATTGATATCGCAAATACCAGAGGCAATAGTAAAGTAAATGTCTCCTAATTGAAAACAAAAAAAGTTCTTCACCGGTTTTAATTGTGCAAAAGAGCACTTAAAGTGAAAAGAAACTTAAAATGATGTATAGGAATATTAAAATACATTAAATTTTAAGACAAGAAAATGCAAAGAACAATTGTCAAGTGTTTGAATTTTGGCTTCCTCCTTATTCCCCAGCTGGGGAGTCTTTGGAAGTGGAGCCCTGATGGGAGGGGTATGTCACTGGGATGGACTTTGAGGTGGATTGGTCTCATTCTACTAAGTGTTTAGAGCCAGTTTACACTTGTTATTGTCTCTCTGCTGCAGATGTGTGATAAAGTGAGCCAGCTTACACTGCCATGATGAAGCTTCCCCATACTCTGAAATAAACTGATTCCTTTCATAAGCTGCATTTATAGTCAGGAGTTTTGTCCCAGCAACAAGAATGTAACTGCTCCAACAACCATAATAATGTTTAGAATAAAAATAGCCTAACTTAAATTACCTAGTTCAGAAAAATAAGGATATGTGTAAATATCTGAAGTAATGCTTAGACTTATTTCAATCAGGCAATCCTATAGGTCCTGTTGTAGAGTAGGATAAGCAAGCCATTCCCAAAACACCTGAAATTTCACATGCCTCAGAAATATGAGGAACAATGATTTGGCCAAAAATGTACTCAGAGGATTCAAAGAAGTACACAGGGTAAGAAGATGATGCGCAGGGGAGGGAAATTGGAGATACCAACACATTATTTGCTCATACCATGTATCTAATTATGGATAATAAAGATTTTTTTAAAAAAAGAAAATGCAATATTATGGCTGCAAGACACTGAAAAGTCAAGCTGGTGCTGAAGCTGAGCTGGAAGACTCATCCCTGTTGACTAGCTATCATAGTGGTAGAAACAGATAAGCAACATGCAGGGAGAGAAAAAAGTCATCAAGAGGTTTCACCTGCAGTGGACCCAACAAACTACATGGCTGTCCAGACAGGTAAATGGGCCAACTGGTACAATAGTGGTATGTCTATTATGGGGGAAACCAATCACTTTGATTGGATTTGAGACAATCTCCACTAAAGAGAATTCATGCCTGTTATTGAAAACCTAGTCAAAATACTATGACTGGGGAATTCATGAACCCTCGGGGAGGGGGGATGAGCTACCACTATTGCTAAGCTAAATGAACATATTAAGCTCACCAAATTTTCCTCTAATTATTTATGTTTATGTCCATATACCAATGCTACTCTCACTTTTGATAAAAGAAATTTATCTTTTCAAATGGTAGTGACTGCTGGGAAGACAACAAAATCATCAAAGTGCTGAGAAGAGGTGAGAGTGGAGTGTTCAGCCCTGAGATATGTCTGTATCGCCCTCTAAGGACCATCGTGGATGAAGTGGCAGAGAAAATGGAAGTAGCAAAGGCTGGGGAAGAGGATTTTGAAATGCTGTCTTCCCAACTCAATGTAGCGCTGCATTTATGAACTAATAGTAGTTATCCTACCCAGAAAAGACCTGCATAACTTTATGGCAAAAAAGGATAACACCAAAATAGAAGAGGAACTAGTGTAAAAGAAGAGATTCATGGTAGGGCAGAAAGAAGGAACAAGTAAGGGTGAGAGGAGGGGATTATGATCTCAGAGTACATGGTGTTTATTTATGGAGGTTGTCAATAACAGAATAAAAAATAAGCATTATGTAGGAGCCATGATGTTCACAGATGTCCCTCATCACCTGTAAATTCTCCTTGATCTCATTCTCTTTGAGACTCTGGGCCAGGACCACGACCCCACGCTGAAGCTGGTAGCGAAGGGCAATCTGGGCAGGACTTCGCTTGTGCTTTTTGGCCATGGCACCAAGAACTGGATCCTCCAAGAGATTCGGGGAGTTGGGTTCTAACCTGGAGGGAAAGGTAGAATTGCTAACCAAACAATGTCTATCACAGACGAGGGATCTGTGAAAGTAGTCCCTGAACCAGCAGCATCAGTATTATCAATTTAAATTTTCTCTTCTCTCCCTGAGCCAGGGCAGAGGGAACTGAAATTAAATATTGGAGAACTACAACTATTTAATCAACATCAATGTTTCAATTTCCTATGGTTATTATTACCACTTTTTAATTCGTTGAGTCCCCAGTGCTCCATAGGCAACCAGAACAATGTTGTTTGACTTGCAGAAATCCAGGAGTTTGCTCTGGTTTAGATATGGATGACATTCTACCTATAGATTGAGATGATTAGCTGATTCTGCACAATGCCAATATTAACATAAAAATATTTAAAGTAAACAGAGCTGAAAAAGAAAATCTGTAATTTTCATGAAAAAGAAAATGTGTAAAAATTAATTTCATATATAACAGTCTACAACAGGAAGATAAAAAGTCAGAGAAAACACAGGATTGATGTGCATAAACCATTGATTTCATGGCAGAAATCAGAGAAGAAATAGTTGCTAAGATATGCTCAGGAACAAGGTAAGCTCTATGTCCTCTTATAATTTCCCAAGTATGAATTTTGTCCACTATTAGACTAACCATAAGCAGGCAACATGTCTGTCTAAACTGAATAACTTTTCTAGCACATAGCGGTAACCACTCAGCCTTGCCTATAATCACAATCATTGGCAAATTTTACAGACTCCAATCTACTCTCCTAGGAGCTGTGCTTCTAGCTCAGAACTCATATTTATATACTAGATTCCAGTGTTGAATGGGTAGTTAAATCTCCTCTTCTCCTTTACTCACACATTATCAAGAAGTCATATCATTGAGGGTCCATCATGCCCTCAAAGACAGAGACACTGCTCTGAGCACCTTCTACTCTGATAATAATACAAGAAGAAAGGAGGGGAGGAGAAATGGACACCTGGCAATATTACAGTTTCAAGGAAATGAAGGACAGAAGAATAGGCTGAGGGAGCTCACCTGGTTGCACACAGGTTTGTACTTGAGCCCTGGCTTGTTTAGGATCATCTCCAGCTGTCTGCGGTTAAAGTTGGACACCCCAATGGACTTGGTGAGCCCTGCATCCTTACACTTCTCCATGGCCTGGGGAGGAAGGGCTGGTAAAGACTTATTTGGGGACTGGAGCAATAGCTCAACAGTTCAAGGTGCTTGCTTGCAATGCCTCCTGTCCAGATTTGATTTCCTAGTACCCATGTAAAAAAGCCAGACACATAAAAGTGGCAAATGCATCTCTTGCTTTCCCTATCACCCTTCTTCTTTCTCTTCCTCCCTCCCTCTCTCGTGTAAATTAAGAAAAATGTCTTAAAGACTTCTTTGTACATTTAACTAGCTCAATATGAGTGCAAAGCAAAATTTTTAAAAAGGTGCACTGTCAAGAAATGACAATTAAACTTGCTGCAATTAATTGCTAGTAAGAAAAACACAATGGAAATAATGAGTCAAATATATTTATAGAAAAAGAATTTGTATATACTCTTCTAAGAACCAAAACCATTATTAAACCAGAAGCAAAAGATGCCATCAATTGCCCCAGTTGTTCTTAACACACTCCAATAATACATCCTTCCCCACAACTCCAGGGAACATACTAATAAACATGATGCATTTCTGGATTCAAGGATACAGGCTTCAAGGTATAATTAACAGTATGGCTTGACTCTTACTCTTCCTTCCTGTTGTTCTCACCTCCCATGTGGAGCAGAGATCTACTGTGTCAAATAGTAGCTCTCCAAGTTCATCTTTTGGAAAATCCATCTCCCCTGGCTGTAATAAAAACAGTTATTCTAGAAATCTCACCAAGCACATGCATCCCACCCACAGTAAGACTCCAAGGAAACATCTTGGGAATGGAAAGTAAACATCAATGAAACAAGTCAGGTCCAATCCACCCTTTCTGTTAACAAACTGGTTCTTAACATGTGGTGTTGTAAGAGATGGGTTTTGATACTTTAACTCTTGTATTCTTTTACATCAATTATTTTTATGTTTTTAAATTATGTTTTCACAGCTCCTAACAGAGATCCAATATTAACTAATGCTACTTTACTGCTGTCTGGAAAGTCAGTCATTATATAGCCTTCATGTCCAACAAAAATAGATTTCAATAATGACCCCTGACTAAACATTCAGTATTTTTATAATATTTTATTTACTTACTTATTTATTCATTTATTTACAAGAAGAGAGAGATAGAAGAGAGACAAAGAGAATGGGCACACCAGGGCCTCCAACCACTGCATATGGACACCAGATGCATTGGCCATTTTATGCATCTGGCTTTACATGGGTACTTGAGAGTCAAACTCAGTTCATTATGCTTGGCAGGCAAGCACATTAACCACTGAGCAATCATTCCAGCCCAACAGTCAGCATTTTTTATTTATTTGAACATAAATAGATCCAAGGGACAAGTAGATGAAGTGAAAACAACCTATCAATGCTGTGCACAGAGTTAATTTTTATGGTCGAATGTATGTAAGTGCTACAAGACATCCATGACCATGAGTTTAACCTGTCTCCAATAGGCAGACTTGGACAAAACCCAAAACAACTACTTGTATTGCATACATAAGTGAAGAAGAGGTATTTCTGAATATTTTACCAAATCTGTAATTTAAATATTGCTTCATTTTCCATTAAAATTGAATTTCCATGTTGAAATTGTCAATTTCCATAACAAAATGAACAATTTCAAAGTATATCTTGAGATGTTTTATAAATTTTATAAAATTCCATCTACAAATAATAATCATTTCGATAGTAATTAGGCTAGATGATGCAAGTTGCCTACCTTTAAGGAAATTGGGCTATGAATAAGATACAGATCAGCATAGTCAAGTTGAAGTTTAGTCAGTGATCTTTCCAAGGATGTTTGGACTAGCTCTGGTTGAAGGCATGTAGACCATACCTGTAGCATTAAAAAATGAAAATTGTCCTGTGTTAAAAATTATCAAAATTTGAGAGTACAGTCTGACCGTTTGAACTAGGTCGAAGATGATGACTGCAGACAGTGAATTATATCTTCTTCAGCTCTGGATGTATTTGTTCTCATCTCTCTATGTGAGCCTCAATTTACATTTGGTTATTATTAGGCAATTGAATGAACTATGGGAAGAAATCTGTCACAGACACAAATTTATCAAGTAGCTGGGTATGTGGTGCATGCCTTTAATTCCAGCACTCAGGAGGCAGAAGTCAGAGGATCGCCATGCATTTGAGGCCACCCTCAGACAACATAGTGAATTCCAGGTCAGCCTGGGCTAGAGCAAGAGCCTACCTTGAAAAATAAAACAAAAAAATTATCAAGTAATAACATTTTCAAATATCTGAATTAAATTGCATAATTGCTACAAGATTAGTATCACAATAAATGCCCATCTTCTCAATTCCCTGGAGAAATATTGTATTCCTTCCTTTATATAAGTGGAGGGAAGTATATTTTGAACAGTTAATAATTGGTAAACACAAATTAAAATGCTTTAGAAATATGTTGTTTATTGAATTAATTTATCCTTAATTTATTAATTATTTTGGAGGTAGCTTACCATGTAGCCCAGACTGACCCCAAAGTAACTATGAAGCTAATCACGACCTACAAATTCTAATTGTGTTTTCAACAAGTCCTGAGTGCTTGGACTAGGCGAGTACAGCTATGTCAGGGGCATGGAGAAGTGGGGCTCTAACCCAGGGTTTTATGCATGTTATTCAATCAATCTGCTCAGTGTGATACATCCATGGGCCCAAACAATAGTTAATAAATACCCAAAGAACTCTTGCACACAGTTGTTACTTAGTAATAAGAGAAAATTTAAATTTCAATCACATGAATTTTTGACAGCAATCTATGGCAGAAGAAAAGGTATAATTTGATTATAATGCTGATTTCACCTTTTAGGCCTAACTAATTATGCTGCTTTCAGTTAAGGCTTGTAAATTAATATTAAAATTGTAAATTAGTAGATAGTATGCATGAAGTCACACTATTTCAGTTTTCTTGGAAAAATTACATACATATATATATATATATGTAATTCACACACATATATGTGTGTGTGAAAAGCCAAGTGTGTATGTGTATACACACACACAAACACACATATACACACTTGGTTTTTCAAGCTAGGGTCACTATTTAGTCTCAGGGTGGCCTCTAACTCATGGTGATCCTCCTACCTCTGCTTCATGAGTGCTGTGATTAAAGGTATGTGCCATCACACCTGGCAATATCTATATATGTATATGTGTGCGTACAATATACAATATAAATATACAATATATATGTATATGTGTGTGTCTTTGTGTGTATAGTTTATGTGGACAAATTGTATAAATGGGCAGTATTTCACCAACTAGTGAGCATATAACACAATTTTTACCTCCTTACATCACATTCCTCTGATTTGTGTGACTTCCCATTATACCATACCTTCGTAGTCAGGAAAATGTCTTCTCTCTTCACAACCCCATCTGCAATCTTGCTTCGAATGGCCATTCCTACCTCCTCTTCACTGTGGTATACATAAGCAGTATCAATATGGCGGAAACCAGCATCTATAGCTATTTTGACGGACTCCATAGTCTCACTCTTAGGAACCTAGCAGAGGGACCAAAATCAATATTTGGAGATGCTTGTCATGAAAGGGTAATTCCTATGAGCAAAGAATGTCACTGCACTGAAGTGAATTCTGCATTCCAGTGTCATCTCAGGAACACTTCATTACACTACTCAAGGTACTGCATCCTTGAATATGTATCCAGTGTTTATCAGCCATAAGACATGAGGGAATAGCCAAAGAGCATGGGTGACACTCACAATCAGATGCAGTCACCTGTCCACAGGTCAACTTTTACCCATTTCTTTGATGGGTTCTGCATTTGGCACAATGCACCCCCAACCTTCTGGCTTGTTCTTTCCTAATAATAAACAGAGCTTGGCTTCTAAGCATGTCTTCAGATGAGGCAGTGTTGATTAATCATTGGTGCAGGAGGAACACAGACACACAGAATGTTCCCAGATATCCTGGAAGAACTTGAAATTCCAAGAAGATGCACATATATACAGTGTTGTCATAGTCTACAAAGTGATGATCCAAGTGAACACATAGGAAATGTGTATGCAATGACGTATGGAAGAAATCTGTTGCACACTTCTAGAAGTCTCTCTTAAGAAAAACACAAAGAACACAAACTTCCCTAACAATGAATTTTGACAATCCTTCAAAACTACTGTCTATGAGGAAAAGTGTTAAATCATTTTATTTGACAAGTTTAGTAATCATTTAATCATTTATTAATTAATTATCACAACAATATATTATAACAATATATAATATTGGCTTTTTTAAGGGGGGGTTCAAGGTAGAATCTTGCTCTAGCCCAGGCTGATCTGGAATTCACTATGTAGTCTCAGGGTGGCCTCAAACTCATAACAATTCCCCTACCTATGCCTCCCAAGTGTTAGGATTAAAAATGTGTACCACCATGCCTGGCTGAATATTGGCTTTTAACAGTAGATGTTCATGCCCGTGGAGCTTATAATATACTTAGGATAGCTCCATACATTAATATGAGTATAATATGTAAAGTAATAAAGATGTTTAATGTTTACATATTGAACTTTGGGAAGAGTTGCTTTTTGATTTCTCCTTTAGGACAGTTTTCATTATGTTTCCATCCTATCCACCACTTTTCTCTCTATTCACAATACATGGTAATTGTTGCCCACAAGTAAAGCTGTTAAATCAATTCCTAAGATTTTTTTTTACTGGGGATAATTATACCCCTCTTTCAGCACATATCAAGATTTCAGTTACACGAATAAAAGCAGAATAATATATATATATATTATTCATATTATACATCCATATATAATATATATGTATACACATGTACATTTATATATACATATATTATATATGTAGAAATTAAGTATACATACATATATTATTCATATACACTCTTTGCAGAATCAGCGCAGTCATATCGACCATCCTTATCTGATCTACAATGGTAAAAAAACCAAACTTCCCAGATTCCCCCCAAGGCCAGATTGAAAAGAAAGCTTGAAAAAGTAGTGATTTTATGCTTTTAAAACTTTATTTGTATACTGCCATTCATTTGTATGACAGATCAAAAGGTGTCATGAAAATGTGCACTGTAAGGATTTAAATTTATAAATGAGAAATTTTCAGTGGATGAGGGATATTGTCTCCATCTGTCAATATTTAAGACCAAAATTCCTTCTGTTGGGGAAGATATATCTAGAGTAGAACTTAAAGTGATTGCTTCACATTAAATTTGGTTAATGACTTGAAACTTCATTTGTTAAAAAAGACATGAAATATATTTTAAGAATTTTAGAAACTTTCTTTTCACAATAATATTACAAAGAAAATGATGCTGGTTTCTACTTCGCTCCCCCATAAAACCCCTGGCTTCCTCAGGTGCAAGGAAACTCAGAGATTGACCTAGATTTAGGGACTGGCAGGGTTGCTGCCTCCTCACTACCCTTCATGGCACCACATAGCAATAGATTGCTGTCATGGTATTCTTTATTGCTGTCTGACATCTGCTTAACTCTTAGAAGAAGATTAACTATAAATTCAAAGATCATGCATCCTGTCCAATTACATACAGTTAAGTAGCCTGAGAAAGATGTTAAAATAGAAATTCATTTCTATGCTAGAAAACTGTCCACTGTGGACATTGCATTCAACACCACATTTTAAATCTAACGTATATTTACAAGGATGAATAACTCACACAAGCTTCAATGATGTTGAATCTTTCCTCTATCATATTTCGTATGTCAGCTGGGAGAAGTTCTATTTAGTCAATCTATACTAAGATTATACTGATTATAATACTGATTGCTTCAGGCTATCCTCTACCAGAAGAGCAGTATTCTCCCCTATAATACTGTCCTTATATCCAGTAATTTTTAATATAATTTCCAAGGATCTTTCCTCACTGGAAGGGAAAAATGTGCTAATAATTCTAGAAATCAACAGAGAAAACACTCCCATTGTCATCATCATGAAATCAAGGAAGTTGACATGTAGTCTTTCTTCAGTGGTGATTTTAAAACTTTTATTTATTAGTTTTTTAACCAAGGTAGGAATTGAACTGAAAAGGGATAAGGTAAGCAAAGTGAGTGCCCAGACCAATAAAAGCAAAAGCATAATCAAACCCTGATTCAAAGTCCTGAACACAGAGCAGGTCTGGCCTCCAGGCACTGAGAATCACAGACACAAAAGAAGAGGGCGACTTTCCATCCCTCATGAACTCCCACACATTCTAGAACCATTTCTTTTTAAGCCCTCAATGCAGCAACGCTTTATTTTTTACCTCTGGGGGAGCAAATGTTCCAAAGCCCAGCACAGGGATGAAGTGACCGTCACTGAGTACCACATGCTGATGATGTTCAGTGCTCATTGTTCTTCACTCCTCTTAGCAGATGCTCCTGCTTTTCTCTAAGTGGAAGTCATGACTCAGAGCATCTGATTAACATTCACCAATGGAATGTGGGGGGAGTCAGGTTAAAGTGCTATCCTGCTTGGTGATCACAGTTAGAACCAGTTTAATGATTTCAATGGAATGAGGATTCTTCAGTAAACTACGATCCATTAACACCAAAACCATTAGTTTTATTTAAGATTGATCTTTGTAATTTTCCATATTTTCTTAGTAAATTATAATAATAAATTGAATAATTACCAAAAATTGACTTGAAGCTTTAGGAATCTTATATTTTAAAATGTTGTGTCACAATGAGGCCATTTGTTAAGTAACTATTATTTAAAATGCTCAAATATTTCATACCACACAGCCATAACACTAAAGAAATGCTATTAAGCATTTCTCAAATTCTGATGCATAAACCAGAATAAAAATTAATCTTGAAAAACATAGTAAACCATTTTCAATCTGTCCTTAGCTACATATATGCTCAATATTCTTTTTCTGATTCTTTGAATGAATGTTCAATAGCAGTGAGGAAACCTTCATGATGGGTATACAGAAAACAAAAGTATCACAGCAATTTACTTTTCTGGGTTTATAATAAGGATATTGAGTCCTGAGTACACAGTGTTCATGATATGATTACATGAAAAAAGGAAAAGAAAATCAGGATGCCCCGTGAATGATAAATTATTAACCATCATTGTAAATCATTTTGCAAAGCTCTCAAGCTCACTGTGGGGGGTAGTGAATTCATACACTGGGATTTATGAGCAATAGGACATTACAGGGTAAAGCTTCTCCTCCTTGGCTTAATACATCTGCCCAAACTATCCTTCACTCTCGCTTTCTAAGAGTTATATATTTTTAATATTTTATTTATTCATTCTCAAGGAGAGAGAGAGAGAGAGAGAGAGAGAGAGAGAGAGAGAGAGAGAGAGAGAGTGCACCAGGGCCACCACCTTATGGGTATGGCTTATGTGGGTCCTGGGGAATTGAACCTGGGGCCTTAGGCACTGGAGGCAAGTGCCTTAACCGCTGAGCCATCTCTCCAGCCCAAGAGTTATATCTTTTAATTAGCTAATTAAGAAGCAGGTTTCTATAGTAGTTGTTCATGCTGTGTTTACTGTCGTGAATATTCCCACCACTGCCTCGCTTAACGCTGGTCCTCCCTTACACCATTCAACCTTTGTGCTCTGTCACTCAAGTGGCCTGTCTATGATCCTATCCTCTAAGCCTTCCCTACTTCTCTACTCTCCAACCCTCATTCTAGCTTCCTAAGCAGTACTACTGATACTTACTACAACTTATACACAAAGTCTGCTTTGGTAACCGTTTGAATATCCTCAGTGTCTGTCTGCATCACCCTGGCGCGGTTGTCAGGCTCAAAGTGGAAGCAGCACTCTTGCTTATCTCCCCAACTCCTCTGTGGTGTTACCTGGTCCCTAGCTGCTGTGTAAGGGGTGGTTCATCTCCTGCCAGGGAGTCAGCTATCACTCCTTGTCTTGCTGTTAAAATTGGTTATCCTCTGTTCTTGCTGTCTTCTAAAGTGAAAGTGAAATCAGCATACATTAACTGGGACAAGCACTGTTGAATTGGGGGATTTCTAAGTGGTTTTTTTTTTTTCTGTTTGTATTAAACTTGGCTGTAATCCTGGTCTTCAACTCTTTACTTGGACCAACTCCCCACTCCTGCATTTGAATATTCTGGGCCACAGAATGAAAACCACTTTCTTTCTGTAACCTCACCTCACTTACTGACCTCTCCTCACATTCCAATGTATCTTGTTAAAATTTAAAATGGTAACTTGCTCTCTAGAGTACTGAAGATTAATGAGAATTTGAAGACCATAGCATCATAGTCAAACAGAAATAAAAATGAATTAATCATTCAAAATCTTCCTATGTCAAGCCCACGATAACTAATATATTAATGCACACAACACTCTCATTGTCCATTTACTGCCTAAAATGATTGCACTTAAGACATGTTTTACAATACAATGTCACTATTTTGTGATTTCTTTATTCCAAGATAGTTACTGTTGTTAAAGGTAGTGCTCTATTCAAAGGGGAGGACTTGACAGAGAACCTATTGCATTGAACAATGGTTTAACAGATGAAGATGACACCTTAATCTGATGACAAGAAAAGCCCTATTAATGAGAGAGGAGTGGCAATGCTAATTGTCACTTCTACTCAGCATAGAATGTTGATCTTTAGAAAGAGCCCTTAGGTAAGAAAAGTCAATTAAGAACATGCAAACTGGGGAGAAAAATGAAATCATCTCTTATTACAGATGCCATTATTTCCTATGCAGAAAATCAGAGATTTTAAAACTAAATAAAATACTTAACAAATAAATTGAGAAAATGAGGGTAATGCTTGGAATTCACACTCCCTGATTTTAAAATTCATTATAAAGTCACAATAAATGAAATACTAAAATACAGATGTCCGAGTCCCAAGACTGAGACCTAAGATATGCATTTGTATTAGTTAGAGTCCTTGGCTCTTGTGTGACAGCCTACCTACATCTCTGTCTACATCTCAGACCTTGGTGCATACCTGTGGGGGTCTTCGTGGCTAGGGAACTCAGAAGACATCCTAGGTAGCCAAAGTAATCTCTACAACTCAGCCTCAAGTGGCCTTGTGTGGATCAAGACCCAATTTACTGGGATTAGTTTCGAAAGTACCGGATTTTCCCCTGAAAATAGTGCCATACAGATAAAAGTCTAAAGTCTGTTTCTAGGCCTGCCTGTACTTATAATCTCTGGAAGAACTCCAGTATCAGAGGATTACCTGCATGCTCATTCCTACCTGTTTTTAATTTGTGGCATCACATTGGTTAATACAATGATCTTGAGTATGAATCCATATCAGGAGTAGCAGCTAACAGCAATGTTGGTCATATTGTAGTCAGTTGATGTGCTGATCTTAGAGAGCTGTGAGTAAAGGCTGTAACAAGGCTTCATGGTAATGGTGAACTCATACATGATTTTTCTAATCTGAGTCAGGCAGGATCCTGCACTAGCTAACTCTGGGGTTGGTGACTCTAGATGAGGCGTCTAGGCCTACACTTGTCATGAGGAGATAGATGTGCAGTAGTTCTGTTCTTGTAAGACCTGTAAGAACTTCCTTTAAAGCTGCCTGTCAATTACAGATTTAAGCTAAACATGGGCTTGCATCGCCATCTATTGTTCACACAGTAATAAAACAATACCCTGGGCAGAAAACCTGGATTTGTATGGTACTTATAGAGAATTAGTGAAGAGGTTCTAGACTCACAGAAAAAAAAAGGCTAAAAATTACTGGAAAGAGAAGAAGCAATGCTTGATAATGACACTGAATTATAACTAACCTAAAATGCCAAGAAAATGGGGTACATTAACAGAGTATCTATCCCTATAGGAACCCATATCAAAAAGCTTTCTTGTGAAGAATTTAAAGAAGCTCCTTGAAGAAAACAAAAAATAGAGCTGTGAAGATGACTCAGTGCTTAAAGGTGATTACTTGAAAGGCCTGTTGGTCCTGGTTTGATTTCCTAATACCTATGTAAAGCCTGATGCACAAAGCGGTGCATAGGTCTGGAGATCCTTTGCAGTGGTAGGAGGTCCTGGCTCACTTACTTCCTTATATTCTCTCTCTTTTTCTTTCTCTCTCTCTCTTCTCTCTCTCTTTCTTTCTGTCTCTCTTTCTCTCCTCCCCCTCTCTTTTATCTTCTCAAGTAAATAAATACATTATTTTAAAACAAATAAAATAAAAATGAAAACGCAAAAAGGGGCTGAAGGGAATATAACATTCCACTGTACACAAAGAAGGCAAATTCTTTAATCAAATTTGAGTATTATAATTTTTTAAAAGGGGTTGAATACTGAATTCAGTGGATGAGCACTTACCTAGCAAGCACAAGGCCCTAGGTTCAGTCCCCAGAGGCAGAAAACAAATAAACAAACACAAAGGCACATTTTTAATATTCTTAGAATTGACAAAAAAGTGAAAAAAAATGTCAAGCAGAAACCTTTGACATTAACACACACATACACAGAAATTAAAAATATAATAGAAGGAATAAATAGGATACTGTGGGGTGAGCTCAGCAGTTACAAATGCGTACCTACAAAGCTTGCTAGCTTGGGTTCAAGTCTTCAGACACCATGCAAGGATGAACCACAAAAAGTGGTGCAATCATTTAGTGAGCACTTACATGGGTAAGATTAAGATAGACACATGTACATACAAATACATAAATTTAAAAGGACTGCATTTCATATCAGTGGTCTTTGTTTACTCCAACTATCATTGACCAGCTTCCCCTCGCAGCTTATGTAGGGCCTTCCAGCACTGCACCGACTACCATCTGGGGGCTGGTTACCATTCTGGACCTCGCAGGGTCCCACAATGCTGGTAGATGGTTTTCTATGGTTTCTTCAGCAACAGGCTCTTACGTCAGGCCTGGGGTGGGCATTCAAGAGCTTTGACAGAATCCTGTCTTGTTTTGGGGGCCTCATGGGTCACTTTGGTCAACAGCTCAGTGAGGGAAGAAGCCAATGACTAGGACTAGGAGTTGCCAGACTGATTAATTTTTCACAGGCTTAGACTTTCTCCCCTTCTATTCACAGCCCCTCTTGCCAGACAACACCCACTTTTATTGCTCTTCAAAGCTAATTTTACTTCTTCCTGGACAAACATGTTGGTAGTGCACCTGGTACTATGAACTATAACATATGTTAGAAAAAGAGGGACATTGGATATGCACCATAGTTTTGATTTTTGGAAACAACATTGAGCTGTGTGAAGCAAGCCTGTTGAATTACCCTTGTTCAGGCTGATGTAGCCATGAGAATGAACCATAGGTTGCAGTGGAGACCCAGTGGAAATACCAGGATTATGCGATGGCTGCCAAGAAGAGCTACTGGCACTGGATAAAGTTATCAGGGTGAGTAGCCTGACTGGAGGGGCTGAATTGAAACTCCAGACACTTGTCACTGGTTAGAATTGTCTGACTTGGAATTACAACGGTTTATGTTGCCCCCTTTGTTTGAAACCTTGCATTTGTTCAATCTGTCTTTCCTATGCCCAATGCCACCTTTTGCAGTGTGAAGAGGATTCTGTGCCATTATGGGTCAGGATGGAATTTGACTTCACCAGGGACCAATAAGATAAGTTGTAACTTCAGTGTAATCATTCTGCTTTGATAAAAGAAATTAACAGTCTAAGATCACCCTGTGCTAGGCATAATTTGGCAAGAATGGGTAAAAAGTACAGTAAAATTACCTACCAATTAGAATTCTGCTTATCTTATTTGGCTGTTTGTCTTATTGCTGTAAACACTGGAATGCACACAATTGTCTGTAGAATGTTAACTAGCCAGTGACAAGTGCATTCTTGATGTTTCCATGAGAGAACGTGGAGCTTGCTTGTCCATAGTCAGGTTGATATCACTCTGGATACTACATGTTCAGTAGATGCATAGGATACCACTCACTCCATGCATCAACAATTGCCACAAGATTTTTCAAACATTATAATTAAAATTAATTCCAGATTTTTAATATTTTTACAAAATATGCTAACTGTGACTCTTGCCTCTGCTTGTTGTGGAAACTCTTCTTCATCTATAGTTTATACTCATCAAAAGAACCCTTGATGTGCTTGGCTCCCTCCTCCTGACTTCCCCTTACTTCACTCTTAATTATTCTTCCAGAAGAGTTCGCCTGTCACCTCTCTACAAACCGAAGCACAGGAATACTGCACTATTCAATTTTCCAGGACTCAGATGTGGACCTCCTGTAAGGGAAACCTAGTCCTGTTAACCATTCTTGTAGCACATGCCTCACCTCCAGACTGAGAACTATGGACCAAGTGAAGTGTGTTTTCTTACTGAACGATGGGATAGAAGAACACTGGCTCATAAATACCTTTCTTGCCACTTTTTTAGAGCCCAGGAACCCCACGCACAGCCCTGTAATGTCAAATGAGAATCATCGCCTCCCAAATCTCGCACAAAGACTTCCATTCAAATCAATTTGGGGTCAAAATAAAGCTAAAACAAAAACAATACAAATGCAAGTCACAGAAACAGACAAAAATAGGAAGGAAGAACATCAGTGGAAATAACATTTTTTTCAAAACATGATGAAAATCTAATGGTTTTTTTGGTTGTTGTTGTTGTTGTTGTTGTTGTTGTTGTTCCAGACCAGTGGCCACAGTTCCAGTTGAATGTGAGGTGCTAAGTGAGAGGTGATTGGTCCAATCAGTAGCATCACTATCCACATGTAAGAACTTCAGGTCAAAGTCAGCACAAAGACCCCATGGTAATATTCGTCAGAAAAAGGATAATCAGGGTGGTCAGCAATACTAAAATAGGAAACAAAAATACCCAACATTCTCTCTTTTATCCATTTCTGCACTGTAAAAGGCAGGAATCTATGGAAGTGCCATTAGGGTGAAAGTTAGTGATTTTATTTCTTTATTTTTAACATATCACAACTAGATGTTACAATTTATAAGTCACTGCCTAGGAGAAAACACACAGACACAGACATTCATACATATTCATCTCCCTTGGCTTCATCTGTCAATTTACTGAAGCAACCATATGGCATGCTTAGGCAATTCTGAACATCAATCAACACAAAGTTAACATAGAGACATAGTTTAAGGCTACTAGTTTCACTTCCATATAATTAATTTATAAATTATGTACTCACTGCACATCAAAACATACTGCATATGGGAAAGAATGTCATTATTATATAAATGTCCATGTCCAAGGAACTTACCAT
The DNA here is from genome assembly GCA_004024765.1 of Zapus hudsonius. Lineage (NCBI taxonomy): Eukaryota > Metazoa > Chordata > Mammalia > Rodentia > Dipodidae > Zapus > Zapus hudsonius. The sequence goes on along the minus strand of PVHP010030806.1, from coordinate 2,497 downwards.
GATGATATATCTTTATATTTTATCATCAGTATAAGATATAAAGTGGTAAGCCTGGCGTGGTGGCACACACCTTTAATACCAGCACTTGGGAGGCAGAGTTAGGAGGATCACCATGAGTTCAAGGCCATCCTGAAACTACATAGTGAATTCCAGGTCAGCCTGGGCTAGAGTGAGACCTTACCTCGAAAAACCAAAATAAATAAATAAATAAATAAATAAATAAATAAATAAATAAATAAATAAATAAAGTGGTAAAAATAATCACTCACTAAAATATTTAAGAACTAGCCAGCATTACTAAGTGCTTGGTCCTCTATAATTTGTACTATGTCCCCTCTTTATCCTTCTTTTCTCTCCACTAATAAAAAGACTATATCAGTGATGATATATGTGGCATTTTGTGACATATTACTGGGAATTGTCTGTCTTCATTCAAATATTATCAGGTTTATTTCTACCCCTAAATAAAAACAAATTGTATGTTTTTTACATTCATTTATAATATAAATATGTTAGATTCTAGAACCTCAGAACATAAGGGAAGACTACAGATCTTTGAACTGCTATAAATTTCTTCAACCAAGCAGCTTTTCCCTAATTATTCTTCCCTTGGTTTGAACTCTTTACACATAAACTTTATCCTCAGCATTAAGATATCCATAATTCGGAAACGAAAATTATGTCATATTAGTGGTTTTAATGTCAGCTTTCAAAACACTAAGGAAATGTTTGTTTGTTTTTGGACACTCATTAAAAAGAAAGGAATAGACTTAAAACTACCATAAATCAAGGTAAAATGTTACTAAAGTTACTTTCAACTCAAGAGAAACATATCTGAAATTTTTGTTCAGGCCATCTAGGACTTTCATGTCTTCTGAAGGCAACTGGAATTCAAACACCTCTAAGGTAATTAGAAAAGTTTCAGCTACTTAAACTGCATATTTCCAAATTTTAAAAATATTTTATTTATTTATCTCCATATATATCTGCAACAGATACATATGGAAAGAGAGAGAGAGAGAGAGAGAGAGAACACCAAGGCCACCACCTTGTGGGTCTGGCATATGTGGGTACTGGGGAATTGAACCCAGGTTCTTAGGCACTGGCGGCAAGCACCTTAACCACTGAGCCATGTCTCCAGCCCCATATTTGCAAATTTTAAAACTCAAAATGAATTAGATTCAGTGGTGTAAGGGTGATAATTTTTAAATATGACAAGCTTCTCTAAAGTATTAAACACATTCAGGTGAAACACTGCAGTGGCCCATGAAAAGCATGTGAAGGTTAGAGGAAATCCTTTTAGAGATTCATGCAAGCAAGCACACAAGCTCAGCACAGGCAGGAGGAGATCTTAACAGAAGCTGGGGCAAACCAAAGATTACAGAATTCCGAGATGGAAGGATCATGAATACAGAAGTTTCAAAACACAAAATAAAAACCTAGAGCATAATTTTAAAACATATGACTTCGCTACTTGTATGAATAAAATTAACTTTTTAATATAGCTTTCTTGAGCAGTTAAAAAGTGAACAAATTTCGGGCTGGAGAGATGGCTCAGCGGTTAAGGCACTTGCCTCCTGTTCTCTCTCTCTCTCTCTCTCTCTCTCTCTCTCTCTCTCTCTCTCTCTCTCTCTCTGCTTGAAAATGAATAAATAAAAAATATTTTTTAAAAAGTGAACAAATTTCTTTCAGAACAATTTAAGGCTAGAATTGTGCAAATACTAATTTCATCTTTTCTGAAGAGAAAGGCCCTGGCTTGAGGATATAACTGATGATTTTTGGGATACTTTAGCATAAGAGTGATTTTCGCTAAAATATAATATAATAAAATATATAAAATAAATATATAAAATATATAATCAAATGGATCTTTAGATCTTTGTCAGTTTGCTAAAAATAGTGAAAGAGAAAGACAAAAGGGGGAAGGGGAGAAATCAAATTATCAGCACTAGGACAATGGTAAATGTGTTTTAAAAAATCAGTGAACCTTTCAGTGAATTTTTAATTGTCAAAGCAAAAGAGAATATTTTTCAAAAGATGATCAAAAGTGCCATTACATTGTAAATAAATCTATCAGAATATATACAAAAACCCTAACAGAAAAAGTTACTGAAATATGTAAAAAGACCAAAAACTGATAATTTATATCAAAATTACAGATTAGATTAATTATTATTTTACTCTGGGAAGACACTAAAAGGGACGAGAATTTTAGGGATCTGAAATTCTGTCTAGAACAGTCAAAAATAGTATTTTTACACAAAGAGAGAATCAAAACAATTACAATTTTCAACAAGACTTGCAAAATTCATGGAGTGCCTAAGAGAATGGAAGAGACTCCATTAATATGATTATCTAACTGGCACTCTTGCACAGTCAGTTAGAAAATTATCTTAAGGGTATTTAGATTTCATGTCACATAAATGCAAAAATCACACCTCAGTGAAAGCACAGTTGGAAGAAAGTACTTTAAAGCTTTTATAAAATAATGAGGTGC
>PVHP010030805.1:0-21421 GCA_004024765.1 Zapus hudsonius | reverse complement strand
GGAAGGAAGGAAGGAAGGAGAAAGAAAGAAGAAAGAAAGAAAGAAAGAAAGAAAGAAAGAAAGAAAGAAAGAAAGAAAGAAAGAAAGAAAGAAAGAAAGAAAGAGAAGGGAGGAAGGAGGGAAGGAAAGGAAGGAAGGAAGGAAGGAGAAAAGAAAGAAAGAAGGAAGGAAGGAAGAGAAGGGAGGGAGGGAAGAAGGAAGGAAGGAAGGAAGGGAAGGAAGGAGAAAGAAAGAAGAAAGAAAGGGAAGGAAGGAAGAAGGGAGGGAGGAAGGAAGGAAAGACAAAAAGTCAGAAACTTCTGCAGATACAGTCAATAAAGGAATCTGTTACAAAGCTAAGAAATGAGAGGCCTTTCCAGCAATGCTATAATATTAGTCTTATTTTATCTGGAAACTTCTGTACCTTATTGCCAATGACGGAAGATGATTCTTAGCAAAGATGCAGAAACCATGTGCGCGTCCATTAGGTGTTGGACGCTTCTCCTTCCAACCATTAAACCAAGGAGACAATAGAATTCTCCCCAAAGTACAGTAAAAAGTATTTTTAAACAAGGGCTTGCAAAGTACTCCTTTCATCTGTGGTTATTCCTTTTGTTTTATAATTCCTCTGAGACTTTGAAAGGAAAGAAGAGGGGAAAGGGCTTTCGGTTTGAGTTTGGAACAACTCTTACCTAACAGGCCCAAGAGGGACACAGAATCTTCAAGTTCCAACCCGGCTGGAGCCTGGACAGACGGATTCCTGAGTGAAAGGAGGCTTGGAACCGAAACAAGCCCTCACTCGCTCTGGGTCTCCAGGCCTGTTTCCTAAGAAGATGAGCTATTCATCCTGGGTTGCATAAATTTCAACATTCCAGAGCCTTCCCCCAGGTTACAGTGAGGCCACAAGAGCCCTGGTGCTGGGATTAAGGGAGAGCTCCACCAGGCCCCGAGTGCTGGGATTAGAGGAGAGCTCCACCACACCCCCTAGTGCTGGATTAAAGGAGAGCTCCACCAGGCCCCCTAGTGCTGGGATTAAAGGAGAGCTCCACCACGCCCCCTAGTGCTGGGATTAAAGGAGAGCTCCACCAGGCCCCCTAGTGCTGGGATTAAAGGAGAGCTCCACCACGCCCCCTAGTGCTGGGATTAGAGGAGAGCTCCACCAGGCCCCCTAGTGCTGGGATTAAAGGAGAGCTCCACCACGCCCCCTAGTGCTGGGATTAAAGGAGAGCTCCACCAGGCCCCCTAGTGCTGGGATTAGAGGAGAGCTCCACCACGCCCCCTAGTGCTGGGATTAAAGGAGAGCTCCACCACGCCCCCTAGTGCTGGGATTAAAGGTGAGCTCCACCACTATGGCTTTTTTTGTTGTTATGTTATCTTTTAGATTAAAGAACAAGTCACTTACCCATATCAATCATGTCCATCACCACATCTCGAGCGTGAACATCGATCGTAACCAAAGCCCCCAGTGTGGTCCTGGTCTGCTTGGACAATTTTCCTCTTACCAACCCTACAATATCATTGAGTTGATACTGGAGCTCCTTATAATACTTCTTTAGTCCCTGCAAGATAACAAACCAATTTAATCGGTGTGATGTATTTTACCCCAAACATGTATTTTACACATCGAAATTGTAACTGTGTAATCTATCTCAAAACACAAGCAAATTAACAGTGAGTTTGTGTAAGCCTTGTAAAAATAATGTGACCAATGGTCTATGATTAAGGAAGCGATCAATAAAAAGTTTAAAAAAACAAAATAATAATAATAACATGACCAAAGATTTATGTCATTTCATTGCTCTATAGAGAAATTAAAGGAGGCATTATTAAGTTTATAGAGAAATTGAAGGAGCTAACAGAAATTGGGAAGGAAGGAAAGACTGTCACCGCCGTCGGTGGTTTTTACCTCAGCCCCACCGCTGATCACCTCCTGCGTCTCCGAAGTCCAGAACATTTGCGAGACACAAAGCACCACCTGACCCGGCCACTCTCTCACCCAGTCTTTCCTTGCTGACTCGGGATAAGCCTGAAGGATTAAAGTGAATTTCCAACTTTTAAAAGACGACAAGAGAAGAGCAAACTCAGTATCTGACAATATTTTTTGTGCTCCTATGCTGGGTAAGGTGCAGACGAACTCCAGATGCACGTGCCACCTTGTGCATTTGGCTTTACGTGGGTGCTGGGGAATCGAACTCAGGTCATTAGGTTTTGCAGGAACTGAATCTGGGTTGTTAGGCTTTTCAGGCAAGTGCCTTAACCGCTGAGCCAGCTTTCCAGCCCTCAAAGGCATTTTAATGTGTGTTCTTTAATTCACTCTTTACCTGGCTCTTCCTTCTTACCCACAGGTCTGGAGTTCAACGACACTTCCTTGAAGAGCCTATGGCTGGGCCCTCCACCATTCTAGGTCAATATGGCCTTCATTGTTCTCTCTGACAAAACCCATTTCTCTCATAACAATGGTATTACCAATTCTTTTTAATAACGTTAGAAACAAAGAAAAGAAAATAATAATTATCTTAAAATAGTAAGAACTTTAAAAAATTTTTTTATTTACTTATTTGAGAGAAAGAGGCAGAGAGAGAGAGAGAGAGAGAGAGAGAGAGAGAGAGAGAGAGAGAGAGAATGGGCATGCCAGGGCCTCCAGCCACTAAAAACGTGGTCCAGACACATGCATCACCTTGTGCATCTGGTTGTGGGTACTGTGGAATTGAACTTGGGTCTTTCTGCTTTGCATCTGCAAAGGCCTTATCCGCTAAGCCATCTCTCCAGCCCCTTTATTTTGAGGTAGGGTCTCACTCTATCCCACGCTGACCCGGATCTCACTCCGTTGTCCAAGGATGGCCTTGAACTCCCAACAATCCTCTTACCTCTGCCTCCAGAGTGCCGGGACTAATGGCGTGTGCCAGCACACTGGGCAAACCAGTAAGAACTTTTTACGTTCTAACTTACTGGCTCCACTGAACACCTCTCCAGAGCGATGCCTACCAGCCTGGATGCCGCAATCACGTCGTGGATGCTGCGCAGCATGAAGTCTTCGACCTGAATGAGCCACTTCTCCACGGCGCCACGGGCCTCGGACGTGGAGATGAGGCCGATCAGCTCCACCCGCTCACCCTCCGAGCTGAACATGGCCTTGATGTCCAGGTTGGGAAGGAACTCCAACTTGGCGATGCCCTCAAAGCATTTCTTTAAGTGCGGCTGAACTCGAAGCGGATCTTTGGTCTCTGACAGAATCTCTAGCATCTCATCATTAGATAAGAAGAAGAAACTACGAGAAAACAGAAAACACACAAATACAGAAACCTCAGAGACAGCCCGCCGTGACATATCACGAAGCGCTCGAGGTTAGGGCACAATTGACTTTGCACTGTACCGAGGGAAGAAAAGACGCTTCTTTTCAAGATATGCGTTCAGTCCTTTCATGATTTTCTCCAAAAGATCATTGCAGTTCTGAAGTTTTTCCAATAAACCTGTTAAGGACGTAGCGGTGAGAACCTGAAAGAGACAGGCTTATGTCTGAGACACATATACTAATGTAAGACATCGACACGAATCTGTGTTATATTGCAAACATATTAACTATTTTGTTTGTTTGTGTGTGTGGTTTTTTTTTCCAAGTGGCATCTCACTTTAGCCCAGGCTGACCTGGAATTCACTCTGTAGTCTCAGGCTGGCCTCGAATTCAGGGTGAGCCTCCTGCCTCTGCTTCTTGAGTGCTGGGATGAGAGGCGTGCGCCACCAGGCCTGGCTCATAATAACTTTTTTTAAAAAATATTTTTATTTATTTGCAAGCAGAGAGAGACAGACAGAGAGATGCAGAGAGAGAATGGGTGCACCAGGGCCTCCAGCCACTGCAAGTGAACTCCAGATGCATGCACCACTCTGTGCATCTGGCTTTATGTGGGCACTGGGGAATCGAACCTGGGTCATTAAGGTTTGCAGGCAAGTGCCTTAACCACTGAGCCACATTCTACAGCCCCAACTCACCTTTGGATCCTTAGCACAGAACTTCATGATGTCCCTCCAATGCCTGTCCACGGTCTGAAACTGACGCCCTTCTTCGGGCATCTGCTGCATGATGTCCTCAGAACAGAATATAGGCTCCAAGTACAGCCACTGCGCTTGGACCTTCAGCCACTCGTCGATCGTTTCCTGGATTCGAATCAGACGGTCTTCCCAGGCCTTAATGAAAAGCACTCTCTACTAAATTTCAGGGTTTTTTCTTTTTAATATTTAAAAAATATTTCTATTTATTTATTTGTAAGCAGAGAGAGAAGAGAGAGACAGAATGGGCGCACTGCAAGCAAACTTCAGTGCATCTGGCTTTACGTGGGTACCGGGGAATCGAACCCAGGTCCTTAGGCTTTGTAGGTAAGTGTCTCAACCGCTAAGCCATCTCTCCAGCCCTCTTTTTAAAATATTTTTATTTATTTATTTTGCAAGCAGAAAGAGACAAAGAGAGAAAGAGAGAGTGGGCGCACCAGGGCCTCTGGCTGCTGCAAATGGACTCCAGATGCATGTGCCACCTTGTGCATCTGGTTTTACGTGGGTGCTGGGGAATGGAACCTGGGTTGTGCTTTGTTGGCCAATAATAGGTCCTCTGACTACTTTTTGGATTCAGATGAACCAAGGAACAGGGTTAAACCAGCCCAGGCTCCCCAGCTCCCCTTCCAGGCGACAGAAACGAGTTTTGCTCATTTACCACCGCTTGGAGGGTGTTCCTGCCTAGCACCTGTGAACATCCAGTGTGTTTGGAAGCGTGATCTGTTAATTTATTTGAGGGGATTTTTTAAAAAAAATATTGATTTTTTTCAAAACAAATTTATTTGTTTGAAAAAGAGTGAGAGAGAGAGAGAGAGAGAGAGAGAGAGAGAGAGAGAGAGAGAATGGGTGCAACGGGGTCTCCATCCACTGCAAACGAACTCCAGGCACATGTGCCATCTTTACATGAAACTGGGGAATCGAATCCGGGTCATTAGGCTTTGTAGGCAAGTGCCTTAAGTGCTGAGCCATCTTCTCTCCAGCCCCGAATTTTTTAGACCCCCCTCACTCCCACCGCAATTCTACTGAGGGTCTTCTTCAGTGGGGTGAGGACCAACAAGCCTTAGTCTCTACTCGGGAAGAGGGCATGGTGTCCCAGACTGGTGGTACCCACCCTGCAGCTGCTACAGTCTTTCATCCCCTTTTGGCAACGTTCCCTGGGATACCAGGAATGGCCATCACCACCACTGAAGTACTGTTTGGAATTCTTCGTGTCCAGGATTGTGCCCAGCTCTACTTTGGATGACAAGTCTCACCAGTACGAAAATGTGTAAGTAGATAGGCTGGTTAATTATGTTGGCAACAAATTCGCATTTCTGTCCCATCAAAAAGTTCTAGAAAGCTGGGTGTTGTGGCACATGCCTTTAATCCCAGCATTCAGGAGGCAGAGATAGGAGGATCACCATGAGTTCGAAGCCAACCTGAGACTACATAGTGAATTCAAGGTTATCCTGGGCTAGAGCGAAACCCCACCGCAAAAAATAAAAACGTTTTGGAGGAGACTTTAAATAGCTTTTGGGGGGCTGTACAATTAAGGCATTTCGTTGAAAAGCCTAAAGACCCAGGGTTTGATTCCCCAGTACCCACACAAAGCCAGATGCACAAGGTGGGGCATGTGTCTGGAGTTTGTTTGTAGTGGCTAGCAGTTTCTCTCTCTCTCTCTCTTTCTCTCTCTCTCTGCATATATCTGCCTCTTTCTCTCTCCCTCATAAATAAATGAATAAATAAATATCAATAGCTTCTCAGGGCTGGAGAGATGGCTCACTGGTTTAAAGCCCTTGCCTGTAATGTCTGCCAGCCCAAGTCCAATACCCCAGCCCCGACGTAAAGCCAGATGCACAAAGTGGCTCGTGCGTCTGGAGTTTGTTTGCGACGGCTGGAGGTCCTAGTGCGCCCATTCTCATTCTCTTTCCCTCTGCTTGCAAAGAAATACATTAAAAATTTTTTTTCAAAAGCCATCCAACAAATTTACCTATTTCCATGACAGCAAATGGAGAATAAGTTTGCAAATTTTACAACCAACCAGGAGCTCCAGCGACACTGTGTTTAACGTACCTTGATCTCCTTTTCAAATGGTTTGATGAAAGGCGAGCCTCTCATGGTCTGAGTTTTGATAATCTGATCATCGAGGATTGCCTGAATCTCATCCACTGAGGAGAGAATACAGACTCCCGTGTCACGGTATAGACTTATGTGAAAAGAAATATCGTCCCAAGTTCCTATCATGACATGCATGGCTTTCTCTAAAGAAAATTCCTAAGATGAGAAAACAGAGAAAGAACGGGATGGTGATGAAAAGATCTTATTTTTGGGCTGGAGAGATGGCTCAGCGGTTAAGGCACTTGCCTCTAGTGCCTAAGGCCCTGGGTTCAATTCCCCAGTGCCCATATAAACCAGACCCATAAAGTGGTGGCCCTGGCGCATGCTATCTCTCTCTCTCTCTCTCTCTCTCTCTCTCTCTCTCTCTCTCTCTCTGTATCTCTGCTTGAAAATGAATAAATAAAATATTTTTAAAAAGAACCTTATTGTTTGGGAACATACATAAACTGTCACATGCCACACATGCGTCTTCCCGGGCTCTTCATGGCATGAACACATATCAACACTAGCAAACATCATCAGAATGTAGGGCTGGAGAGATGGTTCAGTGGTTCACACACTTGCCTACAATGCCCAATGACCCAGGGTTCCATTCCCCAGCACCCACGTAAAACCAGGTACCCAAAGTGGCCCATGGGTCTGGAGTTCATTGGCAGTGGCTTAAAGCCCTGGTGCACCCACAGTCATCCCCCTTTCCTTGCAAATAAATTTAAAAAATAGTCTAAAAGAAGTCAAGGGGGTGCTGGAGAGTTGGTTCAGTGGTTAAGGCTCTTGCTTGCAAAGCCTAATGACCCCTGTTTGATTCCCCAGTACCCACATAAAGTCAGATGTGCAAGGTGACCCATGCATCTGGGGTTTGTTTGCAGCGGCTAGAGGTCCTGGTGCGCCCATTCTCTCTCTCTCTCTCTCTCTCTCTCTCTCTCTCTCTCTCTCTCTCTCTCTCAAGTCAAAGTCATATTTCTCCTGTAGGCTTCTATCACCCCCCTCCCCTCCTCCCGGCACTGCCCTGTCTACGGTACCCATGAAACCACAGCGAGGTCGTCAGGAGACGTGGTTTCAGCCCATGTGACATTCACCTTGCTTGCGCCTGCACTTATCGTTTCAAATTTGTCCAAATAGGGTGAAAGGTTCAGTTTTAAAACTTTTCTCAGGGTAGTTCCCGAGTCCGGAGTTAAGTCGTAGCCTACAATCTCAGACATCTGTTTCCAGTGACGAGCTCGCATTCCTGGGTTGCACAGGATGGAGACGGTGGGGATGTAATCCTAAGGGGAAACACACGCAGCGCGTCATCGCACGTCCTCTGCACACGCAGATCCTGCGCAGAGTGATCACGGGAAGACGACGCTGTTTGCAAGGACTTCACATAGTTTTATATAAATGCAATCAAAATCTCAACTAGGCTTAGAGGCAGAGAAAATGGACAAACTGATGGCACAGTTCATCTGCAGAAATAAGCAGGTTAAAAACGGTCAAGAAGTTGTCAAAATAAAAATGAAGAGGTTGGGCGTGGTGGGTCACACCTGTAATCCCAGCACTCGGGAGGCAGAGGCAGGAGGATGGCTGTGAGTTCGAGGCCACCCTGAGACTACACAGTGAATTCCAGGTCAGCCTGGGCTAGAGCCCTCCCACACCCCCAAAAGAACTGTGACTGGTCTAATTTGGCTACAAATTTACCCCTATTTTGCCATGGATGTGACGTCCTTGGACATCTGTCATCAAATGCTCCCAGTGGCTGACTGACCAACTCCTTAGTAAATGGATTTATGCAAGAAGTATCCAAGGTCAGAGGGTGGAGTTTGTATTTTGTACAGCAAAGTGAGGATGAAGACGTGTGTTATGTTTTCTTTATGGTCTCGCTCTAACCCAGGCTGACCTGGAATTCACTGTGTCGTCTCAGGCCGGCCTCGAACTCACGGCCACCACGCCTGGCTGTGTCCTGTTTAATGCCGTTAGGGACATTACGCAGGTCTATACCTTAAAGACTTTGATCTGCTCCATGACTGTGGAACACATGGTGGTCGTGGGGTTCTCTTTGACTTCTTCTTCGGGGCCGGCCTCGATCAAAGATCGTCTTCTCGCCTTTCTTCTTTCTTGTAGTTCTTTCTTCTGCTTTGTCTGGAAAAACTTCAGCGTCTTAAAAATTTCTCGGGAAAACTCATCCACATCGGCTTCCATGCTTTCCCCATTGAGGTCCAGAAATCCTCCATCCATCCACCTGGATTGGAAAAAAATTGGATTATGAAGAAGTCTTGTGGGCTTTGCATTAGACTCCTTGCTTTTGTAAACGGGACAACTGAGGGCGCACAGGAGAGATGACGGGAGATCAGTACAATCACCTCTGGGGGCTGGAGAGATGGCTCAGTGGTTAAGGCGCTTGTCTGCAAAGCCTAAGGACCCGAGTTTGATTCCCCAGCACCCATGTAAAGCCAGATATACAAGGAGGCACATATGTCTGGAGTTGGTTTGCAGTGGCTGGAGGCCCTGGCGTGCCCATTCTCTCTCTCTCTCCCTCTCTTTCTCTCTCTCTCATAAGTAAATAAATAAAATACTTTTAAAAATCACCTCTGTAACCACAATACATTGCTAAAACAGGTATTAATTAGCTTATGGATGAACAAGTGATACTATGCAAATGAAATGGAGATTTGACCCTGTGTTTCTGATTTGCAGTATAAATATTAGTAAACTAATTCCACTGAAAGTGACCTGGGGAATCCCAATGAGACATCAGATCTTACTCTGATCAGCATCAGTGCTATGTTATCCTCCTTGGTAGCTTCTCCTACGTGATGCTTGGTTCTCGCTCAAGTAAATGGATAAGTTGCACTTTTCAACTTTTAACCAAAAATAGCTTGTTTTTCACATATTCTTTTCCATTGCTTGTTAAACTTTTAAGAATTACATTGTCAGGGCTGGAGAGATGGCTCAGGGATTAAGGCACTTGTCTGCAAAGCCTAACGACCCGGGTTCGATTCCCCAGTACCCACGTATAGCCAGATTCACAAAGTGGCGCATGCATTTGGAGTCCATTTGCAGCAGCTGGAGGCCCTGGCTCACCCATTCTCTGTCTCTGTCTCTCTCCTTGCAAATAAATAAATAACACAATCTTAGGAAAAGGCAGTTACCGTTTTTCTGTCCGTTGCCACTTCAAAACCAAACTAAAGAACTTGTGGTAGGGCTCGATGTTGACCTTCAGCTTGTCCAGCTCAGGGTACTTGGTCTGTTCCCACTTGAACAGCTCCTCCTCTTTGTTGATGAACTGCACGGCTTCCTCCAACTCCTGGATGCGCTTCTGGAGTTGCCTGACGTCTGTCACGTACTGAAGGCAGACACGTTGTCAATGTGAGAGGTGACCAAGCGATAGGAAAATGAGGTGGGGCAGGAGGGACGGCTCAGCAATTAAGGCATTTGCCTGCAAAGCCTAACGAGCCCGGGTTCGATTCCCCAGTGTCCACGTAAAGCCAGATGCACAGAGTGGCGCATGCATCTGGAGTTCGTTTGCAGCTGCTGGAGGCCCTGGAGTGTCCATTCTGTCTGTCTCTCTTCTCTCTACCTCTCGCTGCTTGTAAATAAATAAATTTTTTTTTAAAAAAAGAATCAAGTGGAGCTGGAGAGATGAGTAAAACGGTTAAGGCTTTTGCCTGCAAAGCCTAATGACTTTCCCAGTTCGATTCCCGAGTGCCCATGGAAGCCAGATGCACAGAGTGACGCATGCATCTGAAGTCTGTTTGTAGTGGCTGGAGGGCCTGGCACACCCAAACACACACACACTCTCTCTCTCTCTTCTTGAAAATTCAATAAAGAAAAACGAGATTGCGCAACATTGTACAAGACATTAACTTCACAACACCAGCGTGATAGACAGCAAAGAGGTGTGGCTATGTCTACTTTACAGAGAGAAAACATCTCTTGGAAACAGGTTTAAGAATCAAGTGAGGGCTGGAGAGATCGCTCAGTGGTTAGCACACTTGTCTACAAAGCCTAACGACCCGGGTTCGATTCCCCAGATAAAGCCAGATGCACCAAATAGTGCATGCATCTGGAGTTCCCCTGTAATGGCTGGAGGCCATTCATGCTCTCTCTCTCTCTCTCTCTCTCTCTCTCTCTCTCTCTCTCTCTCTCTCTCTCTCTCTTCTCTATCTCTGTCTGCTTGCAAATAAATAAAATATTTTTTAAAAAACCAATCAAGTGAATCTGTGTGGCATGGGAAATGCTCCCCCCGTACACACACACGCACACACACACGCACACACACACATGTTGTGATGTGTGCAAATGCCTCCTGCTGCAGCCTTGAGCTAATCAGAGTGACAACGCCAAGTTCTTTCAGACCTGCTGCATGCGCTCCAGCTCTGCAAACTCCGCAAACTCCTCCATGCGGCGGGACTCCTTTTCGATCTCCAAAATGAGCTTCTCCCTCTTGGCTATTAGTTCGCTTTCTCTGTTACGTTTCGCATTCTCAATGAGCTTTTGAAAAGAAAGGTGAAGGACGGTAATTATCGCGGTCCGAAGAAAAGCGTCATCGAACATTAATTCAGAGGAAACTGACTACGAAAATGTCATCTTTAATGACTGGCATAAGAATGGAAAGAGATGCTTTAGCGGTTAAAGAGTTTGCCTGCAAAGCAGAAGGACCCGGGTTCGATTCCCCTGCGCCCACATAAAGCCAGATGCACAAAGTGGCACATGCGTCTGGAGTTGGTTTGCAGTGGCTGGAGGCCACTATGTCTGTCTGTCTGTCTGTCTGTCTGTCTGTCTGTCTGTCTGTCTGTCTCTCTCTCTCTCTGCTTGTAAAGGAATTAATAAAATAAAGGCAGAGGTAGGAGGCTCACCATGAGTTCCAGTCTAGCCTGAGACTACAGAGTGGTCATCCTGGGCTAAGTGAGACCCTACCTCAAAACCAAAGATAACAACAAAACCATCTTCTCTACATTACTATTTTCTCTTCAGAGATGTGTAAATTGAGGCAGATGGAAGTCGAGACGCATGGCCAAGGTCCTGAATGCCAAGGTCTAGATTAGAACCTTGGCTTAATTTACTGAAGTCTGTTTCCTTCTCTTCTTCCTCCTGATTGAGGATCAGTGGCTTAATTAATCTGTTTTTTAAAATATTTTATTTATTTATGAGAGAGAGAGAGAGACAGAGAATATGGGCTCCATATGAACATATGAACTCCAGACACATGCGCCCTCTTGTGCATCTGGCTTTACATGGGCCCTGGGGAATCGAACTCTGGTCCTTCTGCATTGCAGGCAAAGGCCTTAGCTGCTAAGCCATCTCTTCAGCCCGGCTTTATTAATCTTTCAGATGTGAAATACACTGAGTTCTAAATGTCTGCTTCCTGGGCAAGTTTCCCTGGTTTCATCTTTTTCTCATAAAAAGTGGGGCCACAGAAGCACGTGGGGTGTATCGCTCCTTAATGGAAAGAACTTAGTTCATGCTTATTGTCAGTATGTAGTGGTTCTGACTTTTGTTTCATTTTGTTTTTCGAGGTCAGGTCTCGCTCTAGCCCAGGCTGACCTGGAATTCACCATGGAGTCTCAGGCTGGCCTCGGACTCACAGCCATCCTCCTGCCTCTGCCTCCTGAGCGCTGGGATTAAAGGCGTGCGCCACCATAACCAGCCTAATTTCTTTATTGTCGGCTCACTCACCAAATCCTGTCCATGAACTTTAAAAACGGGTCCTAAGCTGGCACCACCATAAACGGTGGCCGACTTGAATGTCTACAGGCACATGAAAGTTTTACGGTCAACTAGCAAGTAGGTAGAAAGCGTATCCAAGCACCCTGCACTTCGAATGTCGGAATACTAAATATATACTTGAAATAGAGTTACCTGGTCATTTTCATCAAAAATAGGGTTAATCTTCGTGGGCCACATGAGGACATCTGCGTTTAACTGTAAGTCTTCTGGAGGAAATAGGAAAACATCTAAAAAGTAACTCATCTGGCGTTTAGATTCCTAGAAAAGAAACCCCAGAGAGAGCAAATCGTACGGAAAATCCAAGACGTTATGACGAAGAATACAGCCCACAATCTCTAATATTCTTTCAAACTTCCATGTGACTTCAAGTAGTAATTAACATTTTATGTACTACCCAAATCACATAAATATTTCCATAGCTGTCATTTATTTTGGCTTCGGACCAGAAAAATTGTACTTTTATATATAAGGTTTTAAGTTCCTTAACGATTTTCACTTACAGTTGACTTAATATGAAGGTGCTCTTAGAACTCCTTGAATATAATTTTTTAAAAAATATTTTGTTTGTTTGATAGAAAGTAAAAAAAGAGAAAGGGGCAAATTGAGAGAGAGAAGAGAGAGAATGGGCACTCCAGGGCCTCCAGCCACTGCAAACGAACTCCAGACACAAGCGCCACCTTGTGCATCTGGCTTTATGTGGGTGCTGGGGAACTGAACTGGGGTCCTTCTGCTTTGCAGGCAAAGGCTTTAACCACTAAGCCATCTCTCCAGCCCCTTTAATATTATTTTAAAGGTGAACCAAGGGCTGGGGAGATGGCTAAGCAGTTAAAGATGCTTGCTTGCAAATCCTGACAGCCCAGGTTAGATTCTCCAGTACCCAGGTAAAGCCAGATGCACAGGAGGGCATATGTGTCTGGAGTTCATTTGCAGTAGCTGGAGGCCCTGGTACGTCCATTCTCTCTCTCTCTCTCTCTCTCTCTCTCTCTCTCTCTCTCTCTCAAATAAAGATTTTTTTAAAAATTAGAAAAAAAGAAATATCTGTTTTAAATAAGAATTGAGCAGACAGGGTCTATTGTGGAAGAGGCGGAGGAAAGACTGTAAGAGCCAAAGGAAGGGGAGGACTGCTCACAACGAAACTTCCAGACACAGAATGACCTTGATATTCATGGCCTCACAGTGCCTGATAATCCCTACACATCATGGAGGAAAAGATGATGACACCGAAACAAAGCAGAGACTAATTGAGAGGGGGAGGGGATATGGGGGAGGGTGGGGAGGGGATCATAATGGCTTATGGTCTATGATTGTGGAAGCTGTCAATAAAAAGTTCAAAAAAAGAAGAATTGAGCCGGGCATGGTGGAGCTCACCTTTAATCCCAGCGCTGAGGAGGCAGAGGCAGGAGGATCATGAGTTCAAGGCCATCCTGAGACTACAGAGTGAATTCCAGGTCAGCTGGGACTAGAGCGAGACCCTACTTGAAATAAAGGAAATCAAAGTATGATTTCTGTGAAAGTTGAGTGGAAGCCCCTCGGGGAGTGAGAAGGGAAGAGAGGTGGGGACGGTGAGGGCTTTCTGGCTTCTGACTTCTGACCCGGTTGGTGGTGGTGTAGACAACTCACTTCAGAATGACTTGTTTGCAACCCAGTGTTTTCTACGTTCTCGATATTTATGTCATACAGCGCAGTGGAGAAACCCACTTAAGGTGTGTAGATGAGGTTCCTTACCTGGATCCTTAACTTTAAGTCTTGAATCCCCACAATCCGAGCTTTCTCCACATAAGCTATGAGCTCCATCATTTCCTCTGTCGTCTCGGGAACCTTCAAAGCGTGCGCCTTGATGGCTTCGAACTCGCTGCAGATGCTGACAGGTAGGTGCTCTCCGTTACTAGGCTGCTGGTGGCAAGCGCCCTGTCCCCTAAATGCCATGTGTGCTGTGACACTGTTGTGTCCAAGGAACTGCTGAGCCGGCCTGGTGTCTCAAATATCATGTCAATAAAAATCTATACCAAGGAGTATTTCCAGGCTGGAGAGATGGCTCAGTGGTTAAGGTTCTCGCCTGCAAAGCCTAAGGACCTGGATTCGAGTCCCCAGCACCCACATAAAGCCAGATGCACAAAGTGGTGCATGCGTCTGGAGTTCATTTGCAATGGAGGCTCTGGTGTGCCCATTCTCTCTGTCTCTCTCTCTGTCTCTCTCTCTCTTCCTCTCTCACTGTCTCTCTTCTCTCTCTCTCAAATATATATTTTTTTAAAAACTAGTATTGAATAGTACTAATATCCTAATGGGCTTATACTTAGAGAGAAAAGGTTGTATTCATGTTTTACTCCTTTTTGTTTGTTTGTTTTTGAGGTAGGGTCTCGCTCTAGCCCAGGCTGACCTGGAACTCACACTATAGTCTCAGGATAGCCTCGAACTCACAGCGATCCGCCTACCTCTGCCTTCTGAGGACTGGGATTAAGGGTGTGAGCCACCAGGCCTAGCAATGTTTTTATATTTTGAATTTTTTATGTATTTATTTATTTGCAAACAGAGACAGAGAGAGAGAGACAGACAGAGAGAATGGGTGCGCCAGGGCCTCTAGCCCACGCCAATGAACTCCAGATGCATGTGCCACTTTGTGCATCTGGCTTTACGTGGGTGCTGGGGAATCGAACCCAGGTTGTTAGACTTTGCAGGCAAGAGCCTTAAACACTGAGCCATCTCTCCAGCTGCGTTGTTTTTATTTTTCAAAAATTCTTATTTATTTCGGAAAGAGAATGGCATACCAAGGCCTTTTGCCACTACAAACTGACATGTGTCTGGCTTTATGTAGGCAATGGGGAATTGAACCTTGGACGGGAGGCTTTGCAAGCAAGTGCCTTTTAACTGCTCAGCCATATCCCAGTGCTATTTTTTAACATTCATTGATTTGAGAGAGAGAGAGAGAGAAAGTACAGGTGCACCAGGGCCTCTTGCTTTTTAAATGAACGACAGTCACATGTACTGCTTTGTGCATCTGGCACTAGGTGGGTGCTGGTAAAAATCAAACCCAGACCTTCAGGCTTTGCAGCCAAGGGCTGTTCACCACTGAGCCATCTCTCCAGCCCCGAGTGGAATAATTTTGGTGAACGGTTTCTTTGGGCCCTCTTACCCATTCTACTTACGCCTCATTTTCTTTCCTGTGTTTTGAAGCGATGTCGTTTAGCAGTATATTTGCAAAGGCTTTTGCCTTGTTTGTCAGACCCGTCTTCAAGTCTTCGCAATCCAGACGAACCATGGGAAAATGAACCCACTGAGGCAGGAGCATGATTTCTGTGGCAAGACTGAAAAACTTCTCTATAAACTTGGAAAAAAAAAGAGTGTTTAAAACAAACAGAACAAAGTTAGGATTGTCTAGTTTATCAATGACTTTGAATACTGCATTGTGGTGAAATTCTTAGTAATATACATGCTAGTGCATTTATTTTTGCTAAGTGACATAATTGTTTTCGTTTGTCACAAAAATTCTTTTTTAAATGTTTTATTTATTTATTTATTTATTTGTGAGAGAGAGAGAGAGAGAGAGAGAGAAAATATGGGTGCACCAGGGCCTCCAGCCATTACAAAAACTCCAGATGCATGCGTCACCTTGTGCATCTGGCTTTACACAGATACTGGGGAATGGAACCCAGGTCCTTAAGCTTTGCAGGCAAGAGACCGTGACCATTGATCCATCTCTCCAGCCCACAAAAATTCTGTTTCCCCTCTTGGTGCTAGGGAATGAACCCATGGCCTCAGGATACAACCCATGTACTTTACCACTGAACAACATTTTCAGCCCCCGTATATCTTTTGGTTATTACCTTTTCACTAAGGGATTTGCTAATCGACGGCTGCATGTATAACATCAAAATCCAGACATTTCACAAGCGTTCCTCAATAATTTCCCTCCAGAGTGATTTTTTAAAGGCTTTGAATTCGACATTTTTGAGTATTTTATTTATTCATTTTCAAGCAGAGAGATGGAGAGAGAGAGAGAGAGAGAGAGAGAGAGAGAGAGAGAGAGAGAGAATGCACCAGGGCCACTACCTTGTGGGTCCGGCTTATGTGGGTCCTGGGGAATTGAACCCGGGGCCTTAGGCACTGGAGGCAAGTGCCTTAACCACTGAGCCATCTCTTCATCCCTATAGCAACGTCTTTAAGACTCAAACATTGGGATAATTTTTTAAATTAAAGTAGTATGGGGGAAAAAAACAGATAGTACATGTTGCATTTTGCAAGCAAGTGCCTTTAACCACTGAGCAATCTCCCCAGCCCGTGTGTTGCATTTTATGTAAGTGAAACACAGCAGCTTTGGGCAATGATTGACTGAATTCCACAGTCCACCTTGAAGGACCTGTTCAGCTCCTTGACCTCTACCTCACCAGCTGCCAAATGGCTTGTTGCTTTTATACTTCCTTGAGAAGATTTTCCTTCTTAAAAAAATATTTTATTTATTTATTTGCAAGCAGAGATGGGCATGTCAGGGCCTCCAGCCATTGTAAACGAACTCCAGATGCATGCACCACTCATGCATCTGGCTTCATGTGGGCACTAAGGAATTGCACCCGGGTCCTTAGGCTTTGCCGGTAAGCGCCTTAACTGCTGAGCCATCTCTCCAGCCCTTCCTTCTTTTTTTCTTCTATTTCTTCTATTTCTCTAGAGTCTCAGCATGGTGGTGCACACCTTTGATCCCAGCACTCGGGAGGCAGAGGTAGGAGGATTGCTGTGAGTTCGAGACCAGCCTAGGACGACAGAGTGAGTTAGTTCCACGTCAGCCTGGGCTACAGAGAGACCCTACCTTGAACACAAAAACTGTTCGTAGTTTGTGGAGCAGAGAAATTGGTTAAGCCAATGATATTCGTGAACACCTGCCTCGTTCTCAGCTGGGAAGACAGAGAACAAACGCAAAGTTTCAACTGACCAGGACGAGTGTGGCAGAAAAAGGATTAATTCCTAGGCTGGCTCAGCGGTTAAGGTGCTCGCCTGCAAAACCTAAGGACCAGAGTCCACATAAAGCCAGATGCACCTGGAGTTTGTAGTGGCTGGAGGCCCTGGTGTGTACATTTCTCTCTCTCTCTCTCTCTCTCTCTCTCTCTCTCTCTCTCTCTCTCTCTCTCTCTCTCTTTCTCCTTGCCAATAAATAAAAATAAATTTCAAAATCAAAGAAAAAGGGGGCTGGAGAGATGGCTCAGCGGTTAAAGCACTTGCCTCCAGTGCCTAAGGCCCTGGGTTCAATTCCCCAGGACCCACATAAGCCAGACCCACAAGGTGGTGGCCCTGGTGCGCTCTCTCTCTCTCTCTCTCTCTCTCTCTCTCTCTCTCTCTCTCTCTCTACTTGAAAATGAATAAAATATTTTTTTTAAAAAATCAAAGAAAAAGGGTTAATTCCTGAAAGTTGTAGGGGAAAAGAAAGCTGAATTCAGTAAGCTGCGACAGCGTTGGCTGCAGAGAAAGTCAACTCTCTCTGCTCAGCAGAGGAGGGGAGGCCTGGCTCAGAGAAGTCCTTGAAGATCATGAGGCGGAGAGAGAGTTGGTACAGGCTTAGAGTGTTGTCCTGGGCACCGGATAATTGATGTGCACATGGGAAATTGCTTGTGCTTGAGAAAGTTATTTTTTAATTTTATTTATTTATGACTTGCAAGAGAGGGAGATTGAGAGAGAGCACCAGGAGCCACCACCTTGTGCATCTGGCTTTACATGGGCCCTGGGGATTCGAACTCAGGTTGTTAGTCTTAGCAGGCAAGTGCCTTAACTGCTGAGCCATCACTCCAGCTTTCAAGAAAGTGATTTTTGACTCATGTAAACCATACAGACAGCCAAGTAGGTTTTGAAACGTCACGTATGTTGTTTTGAGACTTTTGAATTTTCCCTTTATACCCACTTCTTCGTGCTGATCACAGCTAACTGAAATATTTTCCCTCCGTCCGCCCTGCTTAATTGCTTAACCCCGCCTCACTGCTACTAAATGTATAAAAATGAAGCCGGGCATGGTTGCGCACGCCTTTAATCCCAGCACTTGGGAGGCAGAGGCAGGAGGATCACCGTGAGCTCAAGGCCAGCCTGAGACTACACAGTGAATTCCAGGTCAGCCTGGGCTAGAGGGAGACCCTACCTCAAACCCCCCCCCAAAAAAAGTATAAAAATGAAAGGTTGAATGCTGCTTTTTGGAAGTGATCCCAGCTCTTATGGCCCCCAGTGAATAATGTCGTTCCATTATTATATATATTATATTGTATATATTATATATCCTCTACTTCCACTCATACTGGTGTAGGTGTGAATTTCACAATGATAACAGGAATAAAAGGCCATAAAATAAGCCAGCACTGCAATAGATTTCATATAAACTTTCCATGAGACAACGTTCAACTATACAACTTACAGATGCCTGTGTAGGTGATGATACCATACAACAAAATTGCACTTGGAGGACTGGAGAGCTGGCTCAGCGGTTAAGGCACTTGCCTCCGGTGCCTAAGGCCCCGGGTTCAATTCCCCAGGACCCACATATGCCAGACCCACAAGGTGGTGGTCCTAGTTCTCTCTCTCTCTCTCTCTCTCTCTCTCTCTCTCTCTCTCTGTATCTCTCTGCTTGAAAATGAATAAATAAAATATTTTTAAAAATTGCACTTGGAGAGAACCTCGTGCTAGATCCTGGGTTGTTGCAAAATTCTAACTCATAACTTACATGCTTATGACCACCAAGGTTATAATTAACTGTTGGTCTGTACTAAATGCACTTTGCAAAAGTATATATGTCTGTTACATGTCATAATTAATCTTCTAATGGTTAATGGAACACTTTAACCATATTAACACTTTAAACATATAAAATGCACTCACTATCCAGCTTCGACAATTAAGAAGAAAGAATTTAAGGGCAAACTGCAAATCCTTCACCTTCGCTTTCAATTTCCTCAACAGTCTAACCTACCATGGACAGGATTCTGTTACTTGTTCCTTAGGTGGGCTTAGTTGACCTGTCTGTGCTGGTTTGATCCAGGTGTCCCCCATAGACTCATGTGTTCTGAACACTGATCCCCAGCTGATGGCAGTTTGGGAATTGGAACCTTGTGTTGTTGGGGGCGGGCTTCTGGGGTTCCAGCCAGCTTCCCCTGGCCAGTGTCGGGCACACTCTCCTGCTGCTGGTGTCCCCCTGATGTTGGCCGGGAGGTGATGTCCAGCCTCTGCTCATGCCGTCGTTTTCCCTGCCATCATGGAACTTCTCCTCGAGTCTGTGAGCCAGAAGAAACCCTTTCCTCCACAAGCTGCTTCTGGTCGGGTTCTTTGTTGCAGCAACGAGAAAGCTGGTACAACAGTGACATGTCTTTCTACGCTCTACGCCTTTCTGTCTCCATCTGTAAACATCTGCTTAGAAGCAGAGCTCTGAAGTTTGACCTGATACTGTGTGGCTGTCATCCCAGCACATGAGAGGTGGGAGGAAGAAAATCCTAAATTTAAGGCTGGCCTGCCTGGGCTACATGTCATTTCCAGGCTATCCTGTGCTACAAGGCAAAACCCTGTGTCAGCACACACATGCACAAGTGCACACACGTAGACATGACACACGCAACCAACGAAGCTCACTTCTCATTCCTTGCCTTCAAGGACACAAAGCCACTGTGATCATTCTTTCTTCTGTGCTCATGTGACACTCTGTCCGTAACTGCCACTCCTGGATGTCTGTCAACATAGCACAGTTGTTATTTCTACCTCAGACGTCCAGGGCAAGTGCAAACCCCTGAGGATAGCATGCAAGCATGTTTCCTTTTGCATTACCAACATCTTACTGAATATAATAAAGAGATGTTTGCTCGGTGTGATGGGTAGGTTTTGTTGTCAACTTGACCTGTTTGGTCATCCTGGGTGGGTCTCTGAGGATGGTCACAGGAAGGCAGCCTCTCAGTAGGGGGAGGATGTGAGGAGGCTCAGGGGAGCTAGAAATGAACATCCCTTCCTGGGATGGCAGAGCAGGAAGGGAATTCCAGAGACTCAGGAAGCCAACAAGTCTGCGGAAGGGTTGCAAGACTCACCCTAAGGCTACATAAAGGGAAAAGCAATTTCTCTCCACAGCCCCTGCCTGTTTGCTAATGTGTGGTGTTGGTGATGGGCTTCTCTCTCTGCTTGGACCTGTGAACAAGCGCCAGCCTCTTTCTCCACTATGGAACTTCCCCTGAATCTATAGCTTCAATAAATCCTTTCCTTCCATAAACTGTGCCTGGTTTGGAGGTTCATCCCAGTGCCTTGTGGCCGACTGCGACACTCAGTGAGTAAATGAATGACGTAATTATGAGGGAAGCCAGTGAGTTTACTAAAATGAATGAGAAATTCGATTTCCATTGTTTGAAGAATCTATACCTAGGACAAAAAGATGCTTTTTCTTTAATTAAAAGGGATTAATAGGGGGCTGGAGAGATGGCTCAGTGGTTAAGGCACTTACCTGCAAAGCCAAACAACCCGGGGTTAATTCCCCAATACCCACATAAAAAGCCCCAAAATGGCACATGCATCTGGAATTCATTTGCAGCAGCAAGAAGCCCTGGTGTGCCCATTCTCTCTCTCCCTCCCTCCCTCCCTCTCTCTCTCTCTCTCTCTCTCCTTGCCAATTAATTAGCATTTCAAAAAGGTATTTATTAATAGGGCTGGAGCAATGGCTCAGTGGTTAAAGGCGCTTGCTTGCAAAGCCTGACAATCTGGGCTCAGTTCCCCCAGAACCCATGTAAAGCCAGATGCTCAAAGTGGTGCATGTGTCTGGAGTTGGTTTGTGGTGGCCCTAGACTCTAGCGTGCCCATCCTCATTCTCTCTCTCTCCTAGTCAGTCAATAAATAACCAGGCATGACTTTAGTTCCTGCACTCAGGAGGCTGGGGTAGGAACATCTCTGTGAGTACAAGGCCAGCCTGGGCTTCAGAGTAAATTCCAAAGCAGCCTAGGCTAGTGTGAGACCTCGCCTTGGAAACAAAAACAAACACAGGTTTGCCACTTACCTCTGTGTACTCATCAAAAGTGTGATCTTCGCTCTGGAAAGCCTGGATCATTCTTACAGCCGTCCCATCAAGAAGCCAGTAATAGTTCGAAACTGAAAATTAATACCTTGCTTTAATCGGAACAAAACGTCTTATAGTAAAGTAGAACAGAATGACATACTCAAATGTTATTCCTAACAGAGTGTGATCGCCCGTGGATTACTCCATTCAAAGGAACAGAAAGACTAGAATAGTTAACAGCCATTACTTTATATGCTAACCTAAAACTAGATGTAGGGTTTTTCCATTTTGAGAAACCTTTCCTGTTCACCGTTTTGCCTTCCTTCTTTCCTTCTCCTAAGCTCTACGTTTTAAATTCTCCTTTTCCTAAGCTCTAAGCTTTCCCTATAATAAATACAATCTTGGGGCTGGAGAGATAGCTCAAAAGTTAAACACTTGCTTGCAAAGCCCGTAAACCCACTTGCTTGCAAAACCTTGAGCCCCGGGTTCATTTGCCCAGTACCCATGTGAAGCCAGATGCACAAACTCTTGGCTGTGTCTTGAGTTCATTTGCAGTGGTAGGGGCCTGGGTGTGTCCATATTCTCTCTCTCTCTCTCTCTCTCTCTCTCTCT
>PVHP010030804.1:7770-21492 GCA_004024765.1 Zapus hudsonius | reverse complement strand
CTCAGGAAGCCATTAGGTCTGGGAAAGGGTTGTAAGACCCCACCCGAAGGCTATATAAAGGGGAAGAAACTCTCTTTGGCTCTCCTGCCTGTTTGCTGTTGTGTGTGTGTGTGGTGTTGGTGATGGGTTTCTCTCTCTGCTTGGACCTGTGAAAGAGGACCAGCCTCTTTCACTTTTAAGGGATTTCCCCTGGATCTGTAGCTTAAATACTTTCCTCCCCTAAATCGTGCCTGGTTTGAAGATTCATCCTAGTGGCGTGTGGCTGACTGCGAGAGGTGTGTAAAAAATTCTAGCAACCCCCATTATATGCCAGGACATGAGGAAGAAAACCTCCATTTCACTGACAGACAGCAAGCTCTCTGGGGCCCCTGAGCAATACTCACCAAATCCTCGGCTGTCACAGGCTGCCCGTCTATGTCACTGGCCACCACCATTCTTCCTAGACGCTCCTTCATGTCCATGAGACTATCGGTGAGGGCCAGCACCGCCATAATCTCACTGGCCACTGCGATGTCAAACTGTGCCTGAGCCAACAAAGCATGAAGAGTGATCAGCTGTAGACCCAGAGGACGGCCATTTTTACAAAGAGCTGGATTTCAGCAATGAAGTAACCACTGGCTGGTGGCTGTCCACTGGCCAAGCTTGGAGTATGGAGTGTTCAGGGTCATACGTTGGGTACCATCTAGGATGGCCTCCCTAGGGTGCAGGTCACCCACTGTGCTCTGCTGAGTAGCAATATTCAGTTAGACGCTCTCATGGCGCCATGTGGTTGCTACTTACTGTCTCAGATTTGTAACTAAGCACTAATGCAGGGCTGGGGTGTAACGGGGCGGAGAGCTGGCTTACAGGTGCGAGGCCCTGGGTTCAACCCCCAGCGCCACCACAAGAAAAAAAAAGAAAGGTATTAATGTCATTACTTTCTACTGAACTTTTCTAGCCCAGAATGTCATGGCGGGAAGGCATTGATCACAAGGGAAGATTCTCTCTAGATCCCCAGCAGGGAGGATTGTGTATACACACCGACTGGACCAGGGATCAGCCCACTGGTTTCTCTGATCTGCTGAAGAGGCTGCGTTATTCTTCTTCTTCTCACTTTTTTGCTATGTTTGGGATTGAACCTACGGCCTTGCCTATGCTAGGCAAGTGCTCTGGCAGCAAGCTACAGCCCCAGGTCCACATGAATACTTATTCTAAGTGTGTCAGCCCAGCATAGAAGAGGAACAGTGGACAAAGAGGGCCTTGCTGGTCTCAGTTCAGAATGTGCACAGCCGTGAAAAGGTGGCGTGGAATCAATTTGTGGTTGTCTGTGAGAGTGTGATTCCATAGGATTCCTTTTTTATTTTTATTTTTTTGGTTTTTTGAAGTAGGGTCTCGCTCTAGCCCAGGCTGACCTGGAATTCACTCTGTAGTCTCAGGGTGGCCTGGAACTCATGGTGATCCGCCTACCTCTGCCTCCCGAGTGCTGGGATTAAAGGCGTGTGCTACCATGCCCGGCTTCCATAGGATTCCTAATGACAGCCAGAGAGCAGTGACTTACTGCACAAAGTCCCCAAGACTGACTATTCTGGTCTGTTGGCACCACTGCAGGCACCCACAAGGTCCCGAGGGACACAGGAATATGAACTTCCTCCTGCTTCTCCTTTAGTCACTGGGAAATTTTCTCTGGATATAGTCACTTTGTTAAACTCCAGCTTAATTCTCCTTGTCCCAAAGGCACACTGAACCAGACAAGTTCAAGCTCACACAGAGAAAATGGTTGTGCCCTTCGTGGGAGCCCCTTATGAGACATTTTATGACCCATTTCCCTCCCTGACAAGTGAGGAGATGAAGGAAGTAAGAGCTTTCTGGCCCCTTCCTGGCTGAGATTGCCATACGTCATTGATTTACTGGAAAAACATTGCCTTCAGGCCGGATAGACCTATAGTCAGCTATTCCATAATATCACTCAGAGCGACTGTTCATTGTATGAACTCTGGGATTCCACACACTATTATATTAGAAACAGAGATTGTAAAACTGAGTAGAAGCAGGGGCTGGAGCGATGGTCAGTGGGTAGGAGCACTTTCTGCCCAAGCATGAGGGCCTGGTCCATTTCCTAGCA
This sequence comes from Zapus hudsonius, assembly GCA_004024765.1. Classification (NCBI taxonomy): domain Eukaryota; kingdom Metazoa; phylum Chordata; class Mammalia; order Rodentia; family Dipodidae; genus Zapus; species Zapus hudsonius. The sequence continues at coordinate 19,391 of PVHP010030804.1, read as the reverse complement.
CGTCTATAATGTCAGTCCTCAGGGGAGCAGACACAGGGGAAGAGCTGGTCAGCAGACAGCAGCTCTGGGGTCAGTGAGCAACTCTCCCTCAAGAAAGCATTCGGATGTCCTCCTCTGGCCTTACAGGAATGGACACGGGGCACACACGCCTGCACGTGCATGTGCACACGCACTGCACATACTATGTACACCCATGCAAAACATGAGTGAAAATATTAGTATTTTCTGTATAAAACATGAGCCTGGGAATATTCTTGCATCATTAACTGATCAGGTTCTTCGTTTATTTCAATTTCAAAATTTTGTAAGCCTAGCAATTTGGTGCACGCCAGAAAACCCCAGCATATGGGAGGCTGAGGCAGGAGAATTATGAATTTGCGGTTACCTTAGCAAGTTCCAGGCCAGCCTAAATTACACAGCAAGACCCTGTCTCAAACAACCAATTTGTATCTGGAGCTGTATTTCTTTCTTTTTTTTTTTTTTTCCAATTATTTATTTTTTATTGTCCATAATTAGATCCGTTGAATGAGCAAATAATGAGTTGGTATCCCCAAAGAAAGAAAGAAAAAGAAAAGAACCAAAGTGAGGTGATTTAAGGGTCATTCTACTTTACTAACTGAAACCGTGCACAGCAGAGAGCTGTTGTTTCAAAAATCACACAATGGGATAAATGAGATTTTTTTTTGTTTTGTTTCATTTTTGTTTTTTGTTTTTGTTTGTTTCTCAAGGTAGGGTCTCGCTCTAGCCCAGGCTGACCTGGAATTCACTACATAGTCTCAGGGTGGCCTCGAACTCACGGCGATCCTCCTACCTCTGCCTCCAGAGTGCTGGGATTAAAGGCGTGCACCACCACGCCTGGCTGACAAATGAGATTTTTACTGTTTATCAGACAAGGGATGCTGTGTGATGTGGTCAAGTGTGTGAGTGGATTTAGCTTTTGTGGAAAGTACAATATGAAGTGTGTGTATCGTATGAATTCTGTAATCATACCTCTAGAAATGTGAATATTTCCAGCTATTCTCAGACAAGCCCCAACCCAAGCATGCACATGTTTACCACAGCCCCATCAGGCTCGTCTATAACATGATAAACACCCTGCTAAGAGGAAACTGAGGTGATTGTGCCATGTCTTAAGGACAAATAAGGTTGCAATTTACATCTATATAGAGAGGTTAATTAATTTACTGGTGGGCATACAAACAAATATTTCTTTTCGTTCAAGACAATTCTGGTCGTTAAGTAGTAACTGCTGGGCCATTTCTAATGTCAATAATTATTCAAAATGGCTTCACCAATTTCTAATTCAACTAGTTTGCATAAAGGTTCCTATTTCCTTGCACCCTGACTAATGCTTATTATCAACTTCGTATTGTTTTGATAAATTCATAGGTAGGAAAATTAAACGTTGGTATTTATTAGTCTTTATTTATTTCTTTAAGAGAGTGAGAGACAAGGAGACAGAGAGAGAGAGAATGGGCACGCCAGAGCCCCCAGCCACTGTAAACAAACTCCAGACACATGCACCACCTGGTGCATCTGGCTATTTTATTTTATTACTTACTTACTAGTTATTCATTTATCTTTGAGATGAGGGTCTTGCTCTGTAGCCCTGGCTGGCCAGGAGCTCACAATGTAGACAAGGCTGCCCTGCAACTTGCAACAGACCTTCCTGCCTCTGCCCTCTGAGAGCTCAGATCCAAGTTGTGCCCCACCCCACCCAGCTATATTGTTATAATTTACAGCTTTATAGATAGCTTTACATGTGGCCTTTTATTTCTCTATCTGTAAATACATCTTTGATTTTTTCTTATTTATTTTTCATTCCTGTATCTGTAGATAGGTCAGTGACTTGTTCGATTTATTTATTTAATGAATATTCATGGAACACTTACTGCTACGTAAGGAAGCTCTGGTCTAGGAGGTGAATACAGCAGGCAAACCCGGCACCCATGTGAGGATGACAGTCAAGACAGTGGCCAGGGATGTCTGGGTGAAAGATCTCACCCAGCAGGGCAAGGCGAGAGTGAGAACAGGTCATTAAGTCAGCCAGGGAAGGCTTTATGGTAAGAGCACTCAGGTCGGAAAGTTCTTTCTTTGTTAGGCATATGGATTCATGTCGTGTGCATAGCAGATAAGGGTTGAGATCTTGACATTTTTTTGGTACATTGTCACCTTTTTTTAATACTGAAAATTATGATTAAGTATATTAAAATTGTATACTTAAAAATCATAATCTCTCAGGTTCTATATTTTGTCAGTTATGTTTAATTTCTCCAGCCAGCTTCTTTTCCATTTTCTTCTTTTCAGGTTTATGCTAGTGCTCTTGTTTTATTATCACTTTTACCGTTTGTTGTTTTGGTCTTTCTATGAAGGGTTCTAGGTTCAAACCTCATTCTCTTCGAGAGCCCTGGACAAATTTCCCCAAGGCCGCCTGGCATGCGGAGCTGTTGAGAACTCATGGTCCTTTGTGAGCAATCAAGTTCTCTCTGGCAACATATCAGAATTTTTTCATTATTCCTTCAGTCCTGAAATTGCAGCCTGACATATCTGGGCGTAAGTTTTTTCCACTCATTCTGCTCTGTGCTTAATCGTTTGCATGGAAACTTGTTTGCCTCAGGCCCAGAAATTCCCTTCCCATCACTTCTTCAAAGAACAGATTTCCCGCCTTTTCTTCCACAATGCTTATTGCTGTTGTTTTTAAACAGGGTCCCCCTATGCACCCCAAGATGTCCTCAGACTTCCAATCCTCCTGCCTTAGCTTTCTGAATGCTGGGATGGGCCTGTATTATCATGTCTAGCCAGAAAAATTTCATTTTTTTTTCTATTTTGTGGTGGTGTGCCTTCCAGATGTGTGCATACTCTGCCTTCTACACTCGGTCTCATTTTCTTTGGCTTTCCTTTTAGAACAATGTTCCTGGTCAGCTCATTGTTTAGAAGTCCCTGTCTGAGGTAGGTTATCCATGGTGACTCAGTTCTAGAAGCATCGGTGAGTTCTCACCTGGACACAACAGCTCTCTTCGCCCTCCGAGAATGCTGTTCACACTTCTCTTGGGCTTTGCTCACTGATCCTTGGGCATGTGAGCCTCTCTTCCCAGGACCCGGTAGTTTTCATGTTTTAAACGTACTGGCTTGGAGTCCATGATACCAGTTGTTCCCAGCATGTATGCTGAAATTCCAGGTGGGACATACTATGCTTGGCTCTCGCTCAGGGTCACTGCCAGTCCTGAGGGGCCCATTACACAAATGCTAACGGGCTGGTCTCTCCTCAAAAGGGTCACAATATGCACATGTGCTCTGAATGAGATATCTGACTGCCACCTGTCATACAAGCAGCATGACTTGGGACTGTGATGTGGACAGCTCCTTTGGGGTGGGGTAGGGACATTGCTCCTGGCCTCAGGTCCCCAGGTAGAGACACGCATGTGCACAGGCTGTGACTCAGCCTATGTGTCATAGAAAGGTCCCCTATACACCAGCTTCTCACTAACCCCAAAGGGTGGCTGGTGGGTCTTGTCTGAGAACGAGGAACCCTCTTGCCTCCGAATCTAAAAGTCCTTTCAACATGCCTACCATATTCTGGGCTGTTCTTCTCGACACCAATCAGTTCCTTCCTGAAACTTTTCACCAGTGATCTTGTAGTTTTCAGTATAACTTTGACGGTGTGAAAGCTGTTTGTATGAGTTCTAGGGTTTAGGGCAGAAAGGGAGGAGACAGGTGGATTTTGTCTTCTCCAAATTCACTTATTATCTTTAACTATTTCAAAAGCCCAAAGTTGACTTGGTATGAGGAACGGTTGTCATCATAAAAGTGACCCTTTTTTTCACTAATAAAAATTTAATGCAGGGCTGGAGAGATGGCTCAGTGGTTAAGGCACTTGCCTCCAGTGCCTAAGGCCCCAGGTTCAATTCCCCAGTACCCACATATGCCAGACCCACAAGGTGGTGGTCCTGGTGCTCTCTCTCTCTCTCTCTCTCTCTCTCTTATTTCTTTTTTTTTTAAAGTATTTTATCTATTCATTTTCAAGCAGAGAGCTACAGAGAGAGAGAGAGAGAGAGAGAGAGAGAGAGAGAGAGACCTTGTGAGTCTGGCTTATGTGGGTCCTGGGGAATTAAACCCGGGGCCTTGGGCACTGGAGGCAAGTGCCTTAACCGCTGAGCCATCTCTCCAGCCCTCTCTCTTATTTCTCTGCTTAAAAATAAATAAATAATAAAAAAATAAAATAATTAATGTAAAGCCTACAAATTTAAAACTATCTAAAAATAGTTTATTTTAAAAAAATCAGAGGACTATTTTGCCGGGCTTAAAAAACAAACCAACAAAAAGCTATGAAATGAATTTATATTCCCTGTGTGTCACTGACTGGCATCAGAGAGCCATTAAAAAGGAAGGCAGACCTCGTCATTTTTTACCTCACATTCTCTGTTTTTATCCTGTGAAAGATTCCCCGCAACATTAAATCTAATAACTAGGTGTGTTTATTCTATGCTTTATGAAATTAGATCTAGAAATGTATCTAGATGTTCATTTTTCTGTTGTTCTGGAGATGTTCAATTAAGGACTTTCTGCATAAAATATGCAAGAATTATATTAAAAAGACATTCTAAATGGCTGTTTCTAGAAACACAAGTGAAAACCTACACTAAGGGGTCCGTAAGAGGGCACTGGACCCTACTGCTAATAGACCAGTGGGACTGGAAACCCACCCTAAGCCTCAGGCACTAGCTGGAGACCAGAGGAGAGAAGCAGATGGTGGAGCCAGGGAAGAAAGTGCCACCTACCTGCCGGGAATATCCTTTCTCTGCGCTTCCCTGCCCGATAGTTATTTTCCGCAGAAATCGGTCATTGGTGTCCAAGACTGAAAAAGAACAGATGACTTATTCAATCAACAAATATGGACCGGCCATTTAGGGTGATGGTCAGAGGGGGCCAAATCAACAGACAGGCCGTAACAAAGAAAAGAGCTGCCCGTGAGCAAGTGACACACCTAACAGGACGATGAGAGTGTCAGGAGATGGGATGGACAGGGTACCCTTGTTAATTAGGTAGCAAGGAATAGTATTTTTTCTTTCTTCCTTCTTTCCTTTCTTTTTTCTTTATAATATATTCTATTATATGATGCAAATTGTAGCATTTGGTTTTTTAAATATCTTTATGATCAATAATTACATACATTGTATAAGCAAATCTTGTGATGGTACAAGTATTTCTTTTCTTTTTTCTTTTCTTTTGGTTTTTTGAGGTAGGGTCTCACCCTAACCCAGGCTGACCTGGAATTCACTATGTAGTCTCAGGGTGGCCTTGAACTCATGGTGATCCTCCTACCTCTGCCTCCCGAGTGCTGGGATTAAAGGCGTGTGCCACCATGCCTGGCTAAGTATTTCTTTTTAAAAAATATTTTATTTATTTTTGGGGAGGGGGGATAAGCGAGAATGAATGGGAGTGTCATGACCTCTGCAAACGAACTCCAGATGCACGCACCACTTTGTGCACCTGGATTTATGTGCATACTGGGAACTGAACCACTGGGGTAGATGAAGCTTAGCAGGAAAGCACCTTAACTGCTGAGCCACCTCTCCAGCCTGAGGAAAGGTATTTCTGAGAGCATATTTTACACTGATATCTAAGTCACAATAAGGCAGTGCAACTTCTCAAACAGTTAAACATGGGAGCAATATGACTCAGCAATTCTCCTCCTAGATATTAACCCAAAGAATTGAAAGCAGGGCTGGAGAGATGGCTCAGCAGTTAAAGCACTTGCCTGCAAAGCCTAACAACCTGGACTTGATTCCACAGTGTTCATGTGGGGCCAGATGCACAAAGTAACACATGCATCTAGAGCCCGTTTGTAGAGTCTAGAGGCCCTGGTATGCCTCTTCTCTCTCTCTGCTTGCAAATAAATAGGGCTGGAGAGATGGCTCAGTGGTTAAAGGCATTTGTTTACAAAGCCTGACGGCCTGGGTTCAATTCCTCAGTACCCATGTAAAGCCAGATGCACAAAGTGGCCCATCTGGAGTTCATTTACAGTGGCAGGAGGCCCTGGTGTGCCAGTCTTCGCTCATCCTCTCCCTCCCACTCTTCTCCACTCTTCTCTCTGCTTGCAAATAAACAATAAGTAAACTTTTAAAAATTAAAAAACACAATATTAAAAAAAAAGAATTGCAAGCAGAGACTTGGATGGGCATATATACCCCCATGTTCATAGCAACTCTGTTCAGTGTCCAAAAGGTGGAAGGAAACAGAATAGCCATCAACAGCTGAACGAATAAACAGAAGCTGCAAATATGCCCAATGCAATATTACATGTCCAGAAAATAGATATTTTGCTATATCCTGAAACACAGATGAACCTTGGAAATATTATGCTTAGAGACAGACATAGACGGGCAAATATTGTAAGATTCCGCCTGACGATGGTACCTTAAATAGGCAAAATTTTCAGAGACGGAAAAACAGAATAATGGTTGACAGAGGCCAGGGAAAAGTTATTAATTAATGGGTAGTTTTTGTTGGGCTAATGAGGCTTGGGGAATTAAGAAGTGACAGTGGGTTCAGGCACTGTGAGTGTGTTTAATCTCCTCAGCTGTACATTTATAGATGGCTAAAATGATGACTATTGGGTTATGTATATTTTTCTAAAAATAAACGAAACAGGAAATAAAGTAGCACCGGAAGAGATCCATTGAATAAAGCAGGCACCAAATGCTGCTTGTGTGAGTTACACCGTTTTAGATTTTTATTGGTGAAAACCAGATTTGGCATAGGAAAGAAAATCAAATTTACGACAACGGGAAGCAAAGCCAGAAGGACAGAGATTTCACTAAACTACGTGACTTCAAATCACAAGCTGTTCACAGTAACAACTGAGATCTAATTTACTAAATGGGTGACATGCCACCGATGAAAACAGTAACTGAAATGGCGTCTCTGGGGGCCACAAGCATGGAGGATGGAGAACGCTCGTCTTCCTGCCGACACACACAGCGCTCATGGACCTCTTGCAACAGTCACCATGTTCTCTCCTTCATCTGCCACGGGCCTTCCCTCACACGTGTGCACAGACATGCTAACACTCACCAACATGGATGAACCTCCCTCAAGATTGTTAGAAAGACATAAGCAGGGCTGCAGAGATGGCTCTGTGATAATGAACTTGCCGTAGAAACCCGAGGACCTGAGTCTGGATTCCCAGAACCCACATGAAAGCAGATCTGTAGGCGAGCGTATCTTATCCCAGCATGTGGATGGTTAGACAGGAGGCAGAGATGGAAAATTATCTGAAACTCACAGCCAGCGAGCCTGGGGAGATGGCTCAGAAGTTAAAGGCACTTGCTTGCAAAACCTAGCAGCCCAGGTTCAATTCCCCAGAGCCCACGGAAGTTAACTTCGATAGTCCCTTTAGGCAACAATGCTATGTCCAGAGGAAACAGCCAGAGTGTGCTCAACTCTTTACCTAATACCAGCCAAGAGGGAGGGGACAGATGCTGTCCCACCAGTGGACTGCCACAAAGACATTATGCTGCCAGGCGTGGTGGCGCACGCCTTTAATCCCAGCACTCGGGAGGCAGAGGTAGGAGGATCACCTTGAGTTCGAGGCCACCCTGAGACTACATAGTGAATTCCAGGTCAGCCTGGGCTAGAGTGAGACCCTACCTCGAAAAACAAAACAAAACAAAAAAAGACATTATGCTGACTCCCCAATGTCACTGGGGCAGTGTTAGGAACCAGAAACTTAAGCAGACCCACTAAGGAAGGATAGGTCCATAGTCTATGGATGGAAGAAGACAAGCCTATGCTCTTCTGGAGGGACCAGGAGCTCTGAGGGACAGAGGACCCAGAATGCCCAACTGTGTTAAGACCTGCTCCAGATCCTTGGATGACAAGCCGTTGCTGGATGTGTTCTTGTACTGCTGCTTGTTAGGTGTTTAGAGAGTAGTCTATTCTTAGAAGTGCTAATCTCATCACAAAGATTATACTCATTCTAGGACTAAGCCAGAAAGCTACAGTAAACTCCTCAAACCATCGACAGAGAGAGCTCGAGCTCATATTAACCAGTGGCAAACTACTGATCGAATCTCAGTGTAATTTCCTCTGGTCCAGGTGGCTTCATCACTTTAGCACCCTCCATAGCCATGCAATGCTAGTATTTTCCTGGGATAATTTTTGGATGTTGTCGATTCCATTGAAATTGAGCTATAACCACAGCCTGTCATCTTCACAGAAGAATCCAATCACATGCTGGTCTTGGTAGGGGGTGACAGCCACGATCTCTGAGGCTGGAGCCCAAGTGTGGACGTGTAAGAATGACACTTGATTTGAACTCTTCTCTCTCAGCATGGCCACATGCATGGTTTAAAGTAAAATTCCACTGCATAATTTTTCTTTGCCCAGTAAACCTCGAAACATGTTTTAAAGAGTAACACAAACTCAGAAATGTCTTGAAAACATTGACTGGACACGCTAGCATTTTAATAATGAATCTTTTTTGTTATTAAATAAAACAAGATAAAACCTAAATAGGTTTCCTAGAAAGATGCTGTCATGGTTTGATCCAGGTGTCCCCCACAAACAAATGAATGTGTTCTGGGTAACTGATCCTCAGCTGATGGCAGTTTGGATTTTACAACCTCGATGGAGCTATGCTGTTGGGGGCGGACTTTTGGGGGTGATAAGCCAGCTTCCCCTTGCCAGTATTTGGCACACCTTCCTGCCATTATTTCCAGTGCTGTGGCGGAGGTGATGTCCACCTGTCTGCTTGTGCCATCATCTTCCCTGCCAGGATGGAGTCTCCCCTCGAGTTTGTAAGCCAAATAAACCCATTCCTCCACAAGCTGCTTTTGCTTGGGTTCTTTCTGTGCAGCAACTAGAAAGCTGACCACAACAGATGCTAAAAATATTCCTGTCAGTTGTTCAAAATATTGATGGTCTATTTTAGACAAATGGATGTGTAAGTTGTGACTCATCTACAATGGAATATTCTGGAGCCATTTAAAATGACCATCAGGGGTTGGGGATGTAGCTCAGTGACTCAACATGTGCTTTGCACACCCAAGGCCATAGGTTCAACTTCTAGCATCAGAAAAAATAAGTAAATAAAAATGGCCATTACAACAAACAGCTCATAGAGTAGGAAATATTTACGATGTAAATGATTCCAGGGCTGGAGAGATGGCTCAATGGTTAAAGGCACTTGCTTGCAAAACCTGATGGCCTGGGTTGGATTCCCCATAACCCATGTAAAGCCAGATACCTAAAGTAATACATGCACTTGGAGTTTGCCTGCATTGGCAAGAGGCCCTAGAGCACCCATTCTCTCTCTCTCTCTCTCTCTCTCTCTCTCTCTCTCTCTCTCTCTTTCTCTCTCTCTCTCTCTCTGAGCTAACAAATAAATGAATATGGTAGGATACAACTATCCTAAATTATAATGGAGTATACACACACACATACAACAACAACAACAACAACAAAAACAGATACACCAAAAAAACCATGAACAGTACTGTGATTGATTCACTTAGTGAAAGGTTTCTTATATCCTGGACACGTATCACAAAACTTCTATCATGTTGTTACTTATTTTTAAATGTAAAATAGATCCTTACAAGTATCCAAGGAGATTTGAACTTAGTTTAGCAGCCAAAGATCACAGGGGAAAAAACACATCACAATTGTTACCACAATGCATGGAAGGATCATGTGGGTGGTGCTTCTGAGCTTGCTAAGTATGTACACGTTTCAGTGGTTTCTCCCAGGAGGGAGGCTGTTTCATTACAGGCTTAGCATCCAAAACCCGAAACATTTTGAGTGCTGATATGATACCATAAGTGGGAAATCCCACAGCCTGAAACTGTTTCACACACAAAATGATTTCAAATATTCTGCAAAATATCCCTCAAGGCTATGTGTATAAGATGTAAATAAAGCATAAATGAACTTTGTATTTAGACTTGGGCAATATTCTCAAGATATCTCATAGTGAGATACATAGTGTATATGTAAATCATCCCAAACCCCCAAACATGGGAAATCTCAAACACTGCTGGTCCCGGCAGGCATTTGGGATGAGAGTCTCTGCAAAGATAAGGAAGCTGAGTAAGTGGCTTGTCTGTGTGGTGCAGGTCACATGTGGTAGAGCTACAGACTGTCTTGTTTTCTAGCCTCATAGTTTGTGGAAAGACACACTTCTCAGAGGCTTGACTGAATGAGTTCCAGGAAGGACAGCTGGTATCTCTGGAGTAGGAAATAGGAGAAAGTGCCAAGAGGTAGCTGTCATACACAGGGCTTCACTGGAAAAGACAGGAAACAGAGAGAACGGGGGACCTGAGTTCTGAGAAGGAAAATCCAGGAAGGACCAGGAACACACGCCTGTGATAATCATGACGGTTTCATTGTGTCATCAGGAATCCCCTAGGAGATAGATCTCTGGGCACATCTGTGAGGGATTGTCTACATTAGCCTAACTGAGATGGGAGGACCCACTCTAATTCTGAGTAGCACCATTCCACGGGCTGGAGTCCCAGACTGAATATAAAGGAGAAAGCAGGTGAATTCCAGCATACACCACTCTCTGCTTCCTGACTATGGATACAGTGTGACCAGAGGCTTCATGATCCTGTCACCATACCTTCCCCACCATGATGGACTCCATCCCCTGGGACTACAAGCCCAACAAACCCTTCCCCCCTTAAGGGGCTTTTGTCAGGCATTTGTCACAGCAATGAGAAAAGGAACTAATACAATGCCACCCAACATGTCTATGGCCCAAAGGTTCATCAGGTACAACTGCCACATTCCTGTGAAGGACGGATAAGATCACATCCAGCTCATCTCCTAGAACCCAGAGTCTAGACATGACACCACTTGCTTAAGGTCATCCAGCCAGGCAGTGACAGGGTGGAGACACACTCTCCAGGCTCCTGACTCCATGTTCAGCACCGGTGTCACCAAAGGTACTAATACTGAAAGCAGCTGGTGACAGGGAAGTGATGTCACAGTTGCTCGGAGCTGGAGAGGTTGGGAAGGAGCCACTGGGGAGTTCCTCTGTGCTGTGTGTTGGAAAACAGCTGGAAACACCTGCCCGGCCATGGAGGAAAAGTCAGCACTAAACCAACTAGAGAGCTCAGTCCGAGCTGCTGGTACAGAGTGGGATGGAGGAAAAGAAGGAGACCTAGACTTAAAAACACTTTTGACTTATGCACGTGTAGGTGCTCATTCCTGTGTGTGCAGTTACACATGTGAACATGCACATGTGGAGGTCAGAGGACAAACTTGGGGGTCATCCTCAGGAAGGTTACTGACCTTCCTTGAGACAGAGCTTCTCAATGGTCTGAAGCTTGTCAAAGAGGTGATACTGGCTGGCCAGTGAGCTCCAGGAACATCCTGTCTCTGCCTTCCCTGTACGGGGATTATAAGAGCACTTTGAAGTGGGTTCCAGGGATCAAATTCAGACCCACATACATGTAAAAAACGCTTTAATCACACTCTCTTTTTTAATGCAGAGACAAAAAGCCAGAAAGAGGAAATTAAATTTTTTTATTTTAAAACATTTTATTTATTTTCAAGAGTGGGAGAGAGAGAGAGAGAGAGAGAGAGAGAGAGAGAGAGAGAGAGAGAGAGAGAGAGAG
>PVHP010030803.1:0-21430 GCA_004024765.1 Zapus hudsonius | reverse complement strand
CACCACGACTCAGGGAACTATGCGGAAGAGGGGGCGGAAAGATTGTAAGAGCCGTGGTGGGGGAGATTATCCAGAGGCATGGCCAGGAGAACCTGGCTGAATACTAGGCTATCCATGGTCCCCTGTCACAAGGACTGATCCAGACGACCCATGGAGGAGGTGATCCAGTGGAGGGGGGAGGGGAGGGCAGTGGGGAATTCGGGATAACAACTCATTGTTTGCCCACTAAATGTTGTAACTCATTATGGACAATAAATTTAAAAAAAAAAAAAGGAAAAGAAGAAAAAAATAATAAAAAAAAGAAATAGTTCTTTTTTAATTTTTTCATTTATTTATTTGCAAGCAGAGACAGAGAGACAGAGAAAGAATGGGCACGCCAGGGCCTCTAACCACTGCAAATGAACTCCAGATGCATGTGCCACTTTGTGCACCTGGCTTTAAGTGGGCACTAGGGTTGAATGCAGGTCGTTAGGTTTTTCAGGTGAGCACTTTACCCACTGAGCCATTTCTCCAGCCCTGACATCCACCTTTTCAACAGGAAGATGAACTTCTTCTAGCCTTCCTTTAATTAGTGTTAATGGCATCTTCAAGTTTCTTTAGTCTTATGATATCCATAGCCTGGTAAAGTATTTCGAACTGCTTAACTCCAAGAACTTTCTCTGCTCCAGCTTCAGCAGCAAACATGGAGAGAATTCCAGTTCCACACCTAACATCCAAAACCACCTTGTCTGAAGATGCGTGGGTTCTGGTATACAAAGTCTCTGTAGCTCTCTCTGTGCACTTCGTCCTTCGGCGCCCCTTCAAGGAAGGACCCCGCAATGCCCATAGGAGCCAAAGTAAAGGCTGTCCTCATCCACCTGAGGGTCCGAGATCCAGTGGTGGGTGAGGAGCGGGCTCTGACACCTGCATCTGTCCCAAAATCCTGAGCAAATTGTCTCATATTCCTCAGATCCTCAAGAGCTCAGACTCCATGTGCTTCAACTTCTCAAGCGCAGAGGATTTTTGGCTGAGGGTGTGAGAAGGGACAGACCTTGGCTCATGGAGATCTTCTACATCAAATTGAAGTAGAAGGTCATCTTCCAAAACTGGCTTCAAATCCTCTTCCTTCTCCCAATGCACTGGGGGATTCTGAAGTCTAATAAAATGTATTCATTTTATATAGCCATAAAACTCAAGCCCATGCTTATGGACCATGCTGCTGATGCTACCTTGATGTCCCACCTTACAGTGGGAGGAGGTTTCCTCAACAGATGTGAATAACCTGCTACAGAACAGGCAGAGGTCCACCGCTTGTCATGAGGGAGGCTGTGTCCTCATCCTCCGAGGCTTGGCTGGAATTTACAACGATCCTCCTTCCTCAGCTTCCCTAGTGCTGGGACTAAAGGTGTGCACCAACCTGCCCGTCACATTTAGTAGAGTATTTTGACTTTATTTTTAAAAACCATCCTACATTCCTATTTCTTATACATTTCTAACTTATCTAATTTTGTTTTTTGAACTTTTTCATTATTGGAAATTTTTCTCTCTTTTTTCTAATTTCTTGCTCTTTTCACCTCCATAACATTTTGTCAACTCTTCTTTTTTTTCTTCTTTTTCATCTTTTTTCTCCTTTTTTCTTTTTCACGTGTATGACGTATGTGTCTTCTGAGTATAGGTGCTGGCATATGTTTTTATGTGGGTGCATATGCATGTGTGTGTGTGGAAACCAGAAATTGACCTCGGGTGTCTTCCTTAATCACTTTTCACCTTATTTTTTGAAGACAAGGTCTCTTACTGAATCTCCAGCACATTAATTCCGCTAGACTACTGTCATAGTCAGTCACACTCCACTGGGATGAATCTCCAAACCAGGAACGATTATGGGGAGGGAAAGTATTTATTGAACAGATCCAGGAGAAGTTAAGGAAAAGGTTGGTCCCCTTTCACAGAAGCAAGCAGAGAAAGAGAAACAGCACCTCCAGAAGCAAGCACACTGTGTCAAACTGTAATTCACAAAATGCAGAACTGGGTTCCTGCTCTTCTTTTGCATATCTATTCCTAGTATTTTGCATCCAAATTAGAAAGGGTCAGTCCCCAGGAGGCTAGGCCAAAGTGACACTTCCTCCAGCCAGAAGCCTGGAGACAATTAATAATTTTAATAAACCCTTAATTCTTTTGGGGGACATTATTCAAACTACCACAACTACAGAAAGCCCTAGGCATCCACCTGCCTCTGCCTTTACATGGGTTCTGGGAATCCAAATTTGAGTCCTGCTTACACAGCAAGTACTTTATCCAAAAGAGCCACCTCCCTAGCCCCCTTTTCTTTCTTTGATTTAGACTTTTTATTTTATTATGTGAGACTGACTCATCCAACTCTCCTCTTCCTCGACCTCCCTCCTTTATCTCACTCGTTTATGATTTTCAGCCAGAACATGATTTTTAACCTCATATTCCACTCTGTAATAGTTTCATCCGTGTAAATGTTCTGTCATTGGTGATGGATTAGTGATCTGTAGCTGATTTTAAGTGTATTTCTATGTCTTGTGTGTGTTGATGTTGTTGCTGCCACAACAGTTGGTTTTCTCCTTGCTGAGTTGTGCTGGAAATTGAGCCTTTGACAGAGGACTATTCAATAAGAGATCCTACCAAAATTAAATCAAGAGGATAAAAACCACTTAAACAGATTCATACAACCAATGATCCTGAAGCAGTAATAAAAGTCTCCAAACAGAGTGTGCCTTATTTTACAGATGGCAGAGAAAATGCAGGAGAACCATGATCTTTTGATAAGACAAGAAGATATAGCCTACTGCCCACCTCTACCCCATCTTCTGTGACCCAGGAAAAACTTCAGGGGAAGTGGCAACATATGACATGAACATTGCTCTTGGAGCTGGCCGGACAACCAGTTTCCAGGGAGATGGTGACAGATAAGGTGATCAATCAAAACCTATGAGAGCAAACATTCAGAGGCTACAGAGAACTCAGCACTTAATCAGATTGCCAACAGGCCTGCCACGGTTCAGGGAACATTCTAGAAGAGGGGGTGGGAAGATTGTATGAGCCACAGAGTGGGTCAGAATATACTGAGGCATGGTCCCCTGCTACCCCATAGGGACTGACTGAAGCCTTCATGACCTCACAGTGAATGCCAGAACCCACTGAGGAGGGCCTCCAGGGATAAAAAAGAATAAATCTCTTATAATTTATATAAAATAAAATAAAAAATTTTACGAAAGTCTTACTGGTCATGGTGGTGTACTACTTTAATCCCAGCACTTGGGAGGCAGAGGTACAGGATCACCATGAGTTCGAGGTCACCCTGAGATTACATAGTGAATTCCAGGGTAGCCTGGGCTATAGACCCTACCTTGAAAAACCAATAAATAAATAAATAAATAAATAAAATATTTTTTTAAATCTAGAACTGGATGAATTCAAGGCCAAGTTTGGCCAAATTTAAACAAAGAGTTAACACCAATGTTCCTCAAACTGTTACATAAAGCAGGAAGAGAAAGAACACTGCCAAACTTCTTTTAGAAAACCAGCATTACCCTGGTGTCAAAACTGAATAAGGAAACAACAACAAACACTATAGAAGAATTCTTTGATAAATAGAGATACAAAATTCCCAATAAAATCTTGCAAACCAAATTCAAAAGCACACTAAGATCACATACCAAGGTGGAGTTGGTTTCATTCCAGGAATGCAAGATTAGTTCAACATGTGCAAATGGGTAAGAGTAATACAGTACACAAATAGACTGACTTAAGGACAAAAAAACACATGATTATCTCAACTGATGCAGAAGTTCTACAAAGTTCAAGATCCCTTCAGGATAAAAGCCCTGAAGAAACTAAGAATAGAAGAAACATATGCCAACATAATAAGGCTCTATACAATTAAAATATGTCCAAGTGACCACCCCAGAATTAATAAGTTTAAAAGAGAGTCTTTATTTAAAAAACAAAACAACTGGAGAATGAAACTTGGGTTGTTAGGTTTTTCAGGCAAGTGTCTTAACCAGTAAAAGTATTTTTATGAGGCCACTCATTCTCTCTACCTTGCCTTATGATTGAGGCCTATAGGGAATTACAGCATCCAGTTAATACAAAGAGCCCTATACACTACTTGAGTAATTTTAAACATAGATATAGGGCAATATCAGACTTAGGGAAGTAGGAAGTCCAAATCTGAGTATTATCTATTTATTTAGGAAGTTAATATCAGCCCCTTCAAATATGTATGAAAAAGTCTCTAGCCATCTTGAGGAAGTATCTATCATAGCTAGTCGATATTTGGTGCTTTCATGACTGTCCTAGGGTAAAGCTGATCTGCCAGTCTTGGCCAGGGATTTGTTCTATGGGTAGTAGGGCATTTGTGACACCACTGGATAACTTTACAAATATCTCTGGGAAGAGAAGAATCTTCAATAATCTGTGAAAGGAGGTTAGCTAGAAGGCAATAGCTCAAATGGAATTGATCATGGAGGGTTGTTTACATGTTAAGCTTTTCCTCTTTCAGTAAAGTGATTTTCCTATGTTAGTAAATAGCCCTTGATTTAAAGTGGGTCCTGTGCCAGGCGTGTGGTGGTGCACGCCTTTAGTCCCAGCACTTGGGAGGCAGAGGTAGGAGGATCACGGTGAGTTCCAGGCCAGCCTGAGACTACCTAGTGAATTCCAGATCAGTCTGAACTAGTGTAATATAGAATGTTCTTAGCACAAGCACAGCCATTTGAATTGGGTATTCAACTAGAATGCGCCTTTTCACCAGGGTCAGGGTATATATAGGGAGGAACCTGACTGTTTGGCAGGTCCTGGAGTAACTAACACTGGATTAGGGAGGACCCACCTGTGGGGGCTACATCCTGAAAACCAGGGAAGAAACAGGAAGCTGTTGCTGCTACTGAGGAGGAATTGGGAGGGTGCTCTTTATAGCCATCTTGGATGAGACCCAATCAGACTCAAATTCTTGTTGGATAGTGTTTCTTTGCACCACTCCCTAGCTACCTACCTATGAGAGAAAGCTGCCTTGTTCCTTGTTAGTATCACTAACTCTGAATTAGGGTTTGGATCAGCTAGCTTCAGCCTTGTGCTAGAGGACAGGCTCATTTCCAATTTCCCTTACCTTTACAGCCTGGGCAGGGTTCCAAAGGAGCTTGTGGATTTCAGCATGCTTTTGCCGAAATGTCCCTCTTGGCCACGCCTATACCAAGGTTCCAGCAGCATTCTGTGAGATCTCGCAGATTTTCTTTGGCTGTCCTTCCTAACCATTGTTTACCCATTGGTACTTTACCTGATCTCCTGTCCACTTTTGTTATTTAGCCTCTCCCTCTCTAAAAGGCTGCTTCAGTGAGGTCTTTATGTTGGGTTTGAAGGTCATTTAAGTTTTGGAGCTTTGTCTTAATGTCTGGGGAAGGCCATGAGACAAAGTGAGTATATATATATAGTCTCTCAGCCTACAAATTGAGATCTAGTTTAGTGTATTTGAGGAGAGCCACTAAGACAGTTAGTGAAAGCTTCTGGATTTCTAACATCTTTTAAAAACTACCTCATTCCATAGGGTATGATTGGGGTCTTGGGTACTGAGGTATTTGTGAAGGCTACCTTTGAAGCCCAGATATAGGATCTCTCCTTATCTGTGGTAGAGGATGTTATGATATAAACATACTGTAAAGTCAGATCATGAGAATGTATGATAGGTTGTAATTCTTCAGTGTATTGACTAGGGTCAGTGGAGATGGAACCCAGACATTTTTTCATCTGTGAGAGGTCAAAAAAGGAGAATGGGACATGTGCATTGAGTGTGACCTCTCTGCTCCTGAGATTTCCCACAAGGAGAGCTGGAAGGCTAGGGCAGGTATTGGGGAAACCTGAGAGGTTGGGTTTTTGAGCAAGTAGCCAGATAGGGAAAAGGTGGGATATAGGGATTCTCTAAGAGAAAATTGATATGTAACACTGACCAATGTTATAAGAATGCTAAAGACACTGCTATGTGGCAGAGAGAAGCAAGCCAAGAACTGCTCATCTGTGCAATGGTGGCACTAAACTTAGGTGGATAATCAATGGCTCACTGATTGGCTAAGAGATCCGCTGAGTGGCAAGGAACCCTTAACTGGAACTGGGATCCATGGCTCCAAGGGGAAACTCCCACTAACCAGAAGTCTATAGAGAGGCTACACCCATAAGAATCTCACCAAATTAACAATGTTTATCTCATTTAACCTATACTGATCTCACTCTCTGTTGCTGATTCTGTTTGTATTTTTCAGAATTTACTGAGAACTGTGGATACTCTAATTCCACCAACAGGACATAGGATGATGGATGACACCCTGGCAAGAGATGAACCACCTGTAAGTTATCATATAGGGCCCTAACGAAACCTCTAAGGAAGTGTCAAGATGAGCAAGAGAACTACCTCCACAGGAAGTCAGATAACCTATGAAATGGTAATGGAGACAGACACTGAGGATACCCAACATAGCCCAAAGCAGAAACTCAGATACTCTTAAGATCTCAACAGCAAAGCAGACTTAAAACTCACTGTTGTAGTCAACTTTCTCTGTTGCTGCACGGATGGAAAGAACCCAAGCAAACGTGGCTTGTAGAGGAAAGGGTTTATTTGGCTTACGAACTCAAGGAGAGACTCCATCCTGGCAGGGAAAATGATGGCATGAGTAGAGGGGTGGACATCACCTCCACCACAGCACTGTAAACAGCGGCAGGAAGGTGTGCCAAACACTGGCAAAGGGAAGCTGGCTTATAACACCCATAAGCTTGCCCCCAACAACATAGCTCTAGTGAGGTTCTAATTCCTGAACTGCCATCAGCTAGGGATTGATCATTCAGAACACATTCATTTGTTTGTGGGGGACACCTAGATCAAACCATGACACTCACCCACCATGAATCAAAGAACTTTGCAGAAGAAGGGGCAGAAAGATTGTAAGAGACATAGTGGGGAGAATATCCAGAGACAATGCCCCACTCAACAACAACACACAAAGAAAGAAAAAACTGGCTACTTCTTGTACAATTCATAACCCCCTATCCCATGGACCCGTCCAGCAATCCCACTGAGGAGGGCCCCCAGCAGGTTGGGGACAGGAAGGAGAGAAATGGCGGTACTACCACAAGACTTGCTCCTACAATGTATCTAATTATTAACAAAAAATAAGTTAAAATTTTAAAAAATTTTTTCTAGGATCAAATGATAATGAAAACACAACATACCAAAACCAATGTAATAAAATAGTACATTACTTTACCAAACACACCACCAGCTAGGGGCTATGTGTTTACTTATTCCTTTGCCATCACACACACACACACACACACACACATACACACACACACACACACAAAATAGTGCCAGGACCTCCAGCCACTTGCAAACAGATGCATGCACCATTTATGCTTTGGCTTTATGTGGGTCCTGGAGGTTTAAACCCAGGTTGTTAGGCTTTTGCAGGCAAGTGCCTGAACTGCTCAGCCATCTCGTTATCCCTGGTTCTACATGTTTTAAAACATGGGGGATATTTTACATTCAAACCACAACCCCAAATTTCATGAGTAATTCCAAGCCATCATCCTTGTACGATGACAACTACAGATTGTCAGTACAAATGTTTCTCTCCAAGTATTCTCATGCAGCATGAGATTAAAGAGTTTCAGCCAGCTCTTAGTTTCTAACAGCTCAAGGCTGTAACCCTCGACTGAGCCTAAACCCCTTAAGTGCCTTCCTGAAAATGTCCAAGGGTAATCCCCAAAACTCACCATTTGTTCAAGCTAACATCTGAAATTAACCCCTGCTCACCCCTCCTTAAAAGATTTACCATTGCATCTAGTTGGCAGAGCTAAAGCAGTTGCTGTCTGCTGCCAAGGTTTCCACTACACACACAATTTTTAAAAAAGTATCCTTGTGTAAGGACTGAGCTGGGGATTAGAATTTAGATAATGCCCAGCAAATTTTCCAATGCACCTCAAAATTTAAGGAGTACCCGAATTCTTGTCTACAAAGTTCAAGAATTAAATTCATAGACAGCCAAAGTTTAAGGTATAGTGGGAGACTATTTAAGGGAAAATAGGGAGTTACAGAGTTCTCCAGCCATTACTGTGGGGAGAACACATGGGAGAGGTTTTAGCCAAAATCTGTGCTGTTTAAACAGACAGGAAAGAGAAAGATAATAGAGGGGGTCCCATCATGAGAAAAAAGGTTCATGTGGGGAGATCTTGAGCCCCTGGAAAATAAAAGTCCTCCTTCTAGGATGCCATGTGGAAGAAGAGTGGCCTTTATTTCAATAACCTTATGGAAACTTCCACCAGGTAAGTCAGAGAGATAGCTGGTTGGTCTATACCTGACCAATCAGTTTTAGCATCTAGGTTTGAGCTCTGGCTAGAGACATCTCCCACTCAAGGGGAGGGGGTCAATGGAGCTTTTCTGGAACTCTCACAATCCCCCCCTATGAAGAAATAACCCTAATTGCTGTTAGGGCATTAGGGTGTGGAATCGAAAAAAAATAGCACCAGAAAGTACGTACATGTTTAAGAAAAAAATCAAACAAGAATACCCATTTTGATCCTGTAGGAGGCAAAACAAAGCTCTGACTGGGGAGGGGTTAAGGAGGAGCCTGGCAACATTGTTTGGGGTCTCTCTCCTAAACTCCTGAGCTTGCACTTTCTGTATATCTGGCGATAGTAGCCAAAAGTGAATAGAGGAATATGATGGTAGGGAGAGGGAAGATTTACTCAAAACAGCTTACAACTGTTCATTCTTCTTCTGAGATGTAACACTCAGAAGTATTCCTCTTAAAGACCTTCTTGTGGGGCTGCGAGTGTAACTTCCCTTGCTGTTTAACCCATAGATAGTAAAATCTTGATTCTTTAAAGAAACCAAGAGTCTACATAAAGTCAGAGTCTTCATCAGGAAACTCAAGCATTTACTCTTTGGTTAATCCTTTGACAAGAAGGAAAAAGAAAAAAAGCAAGGAAAGTGTTTCTTAGTGAAACTCTGCTGATTTTTTTCGATATGGGGACTGATAAAATATCCCACACTCAAAGGAAGGGGTTACTGCATTCCAAAACATCACATAACAAACTGCATTTGGCTCTATTCAAAGCTATATAACAGACCCATAGATATTCCATTGAAATGTATCCATTAAAAGGAGACGATCATCATTTTTCAGTCTTAATTTTGACAGCTGTCACTTAACAGGTGCAACTTGCCTGATTGGCAGTTGCAACACAGCACTATTTCCCCATCCTGATCCCACAATCTTCCCTTGATCAAAAGTCATATTTGTGCAGACCAAAGTGGACTAGACTTTTCCCTAATGGAATTGTAAGGGAAATGGGACAGAAAGTACACCAGACTCAAGCTCACTCAGACAAGGGACTGCTTTATGAACAGGCCGTGAGGGGACAGACTTCTCTGAGGATCTGAAGTCATGTCCACAGTCAGAAGCTTTGAAGGAGGTTTTTAAGGATCTTTGTCATGATACTTTGATGGGCTTCACAGGGAAAGTCTTCCCAGGCCTGAGATGTCCCAGGACATTCATTTACCAGGGACAATTGGCAACTTTAGAAATGTGAATTGGGGCTGAGTGTTAGACCCTTTTCCAAGGGGCTTAACAGAGGTAGAGGCCTTCAGATGTCTAAACATTTCCTCAGGCTCCCCAGCACAGGGCTGGGAATCACATGAAGGGAACTGTTCCTTCTGGAATGACCTTTTAAAACCTACTGCTAGTATCAGGCTTAGTTTACCATTGACAAATTCAAATCCTTTGGTGTTTATCACTTTCAGTCAGCCAAAAAACCATAATGTGCTTCCAGGCACCAAAGGCCATGTTCTACCTCTTTAAATAGGTTTATTGAACCTGCTAACCAAATAGAAAATGTAACAAAAAAAAAAAAAGAGGCAGTGTCAGGCTCAGTTCTATGAGTAGTCACTGACAGTTAAAGACAAGAACCTTCATAACCCCAAATTCCACAAGACTCTCCTGCAACCATTTTTCTTTAAAATTTTTTAAAATTATTTATTTGCAAGGATAGTGCTGTAGTTAGCCACATGCTGCTGGGATGAATCTCCAAACCAGTCACAGTTTTGGGAGGAAAGTATTTATTGAAGTTATAGATACAGGAGAAACACCATTATGATGGTTCGGGCACGATTCATAGATACCCTCACCTTGAGTGGGAGGTGTCTAGCCAGAGCTAAAACCTAGGCACTAAAACTGATTGGTCAGGTATGAAGGTATGAACCAACCACCTGTCTCCCTGCCTACCTAGGGAAGGAAATACAGACTGAACAGATAATCCTCTCTCTCTTCCTCACATGGCAGGCCAGCAAAAGGACCTCTGAAATTTCAGGGCTTGGGTAAGGCCCTCACCGCAGCCTAATGGCTGCAGGGGGAGGGCTGGAGCAGCTCAGGGTTCTTTCCCACATGAACCTTTCCTTCTCATGATGAGAGCCCTCTGTTATCTTTTCTGCTGCTGCTAATCCTCAGCTCACCCTGCTACACCATAATGGTGAAAGAGGTTGTGCCTCCTCCCACCCCCTTTTCACAGATCCAAGCAGAGAGAGAAACCCATCATCAGCACCATACAAACACCAGCAAACTGTAAATTCTGCAGAACCCAGACTGCTCTTTGCGTATCTATAACTGAAATTTCAGATCCACCCCAGACACACCTTAGGGCTGGAGCATAAGTGGCCAGGCCAAGGTGACACCTCCTCCAGCCAGAAGGCTGGAGACAAATCACAAGCTTTAATAAACTCTTTAATCGATTGGAGACACCCATTCAAATTACCATAATCCACCCTGGCCCCCAGTAGACATAACCATCTCACATTGTATATTATGTTCAGTCCAACTTTAAAGGTCCCACAGTATTTACCAACTTTAAGACTGTTCCAAAGTCCCAAGTCTCACCTGAGATTTAAGATTGTCTTTTAACTATAAGTTCTGTAAAATCAAAACAAGTTACAAACTTTTTTTTTTTTTTTTTTTTTTTTTTTTTTTTTTTTTTTGGTTTTTCAAGGTAGGGTCTCACTCTAGCCCAGGCTGACCTGGAATTCACTATGTAGTCTCAGGGTGGCCTTGAACTCATGGCAATCCTTCTACCTCTGCTATGAGGCATAACAAGCCTGGACAAATGTAAACTCAACAACAATTAGGCAAACATCAAACATCAAACATCTGCAGTTCAAGTTCGATGTCACCATTTGGTGTTTGCTTGTGATCCTGGTGAGGGTGTCTTTCTCTGTTTGGATCTGTAAAAGGGAGCCAGTTTCTTCTGCCATTATGGAAGTTCCCCTGTATCTGTAAGCTTCAAATAAATCTTTTCTTCCTCCCATCAGCTGTGTCTGTTTGGAAGTTCATCCCAGCAACATAAAGTTGACTACAACAGAAATTGGTACCAAGGAGTGGGGTATAATTGCTAAGATGTATCTGACCATGTGGATTTTAGTCTTTGGGAACTTTCATGCTGTATAGTACTTAGTGCTTGCAACTGAAGATGCCTTCCAGAATAGTATGCCAAATTTTATGGGCCATTCGGATGAGAGTTTGAAAATGCTAAGTGCAGAGAGAATTGTATTTGGAGGCTTTGCTTATGAAGTTTCAAAGGGGAAGGAGAGAGCCAGGTGTGGTGGCACACGCCTTTAATCCCAGCACTTGAGAGGCAGAGGTGGGAGGATCACCATGAGATCAAGGCCAGCCTGAGACTAAACAGTGAATTCTAGGTCAGCCTGGGATAGAGTGAGACCCTACCTCAAAAAAAAAAAAAGGGGGGGGGGGAAGGAGAGGCTGCCAGAGAACTTTGCTGGAGCTGGGGCACTGACACAAGATCTGGCTGTATTCTACTGCCCATGCCCAGAGAGGTTGATCAAGGTTAAATTTGAAAGTAATAGTCTGGCAGAGATATAAACTTGAGAGAATAAAATTTAAAGTTGGAAAAAAAAATCATACAAGTCTAAAGTTGCTGGCACTGAGGTTGGTTGCTAAAGCTGCTATTGTTAATGAGATATTACCATGATTAAGGAAAATGGCCCAACTGCTTTACACTGAAACGGAGAGAACGTCTGAGGTGAAAATTTAATGATAAAAATGTAAATAAACTCTTTTGAAAGGAGATGACTGAAAGGAAAAAACCTGCTTTTCAAGGTCACAATTTATTTCCTCCTTGAATTACCAACATGGCTGTGCCCAGCCTTTTTTATCTGGTTTACAGTTTTGAGGACACGTTTCTATCATGGCAGATAAAGCAAGAGAGGAGCAGACAGCTGGCATTAAACTGCCACAGCAGCAGGAAGTAGAAAAGCTAATGAGCACCAGGTGGGGCTGAACTATGACACCTCAAAGCCCACTTCAGTGACACATTTCCTTCACCTCCCAAAGGTTCCACAAGCTTCTCAAACAGCACCACCTACTGGGGATCAAGTATTCAAACACAGAACCTATGTAGGGGACATTTCACATTCAAACCACCATACAATAACAGAGGCTCATGAACATTCAGCCCATGGAGTCTGTTTCCCCTCCCTAGCACATCCCCCAAGTAACAGTGGTCAACCAATGACAGACAGTGGAATAAGGGGGAGGGGACCTAAATTACAGAATAAGACATTACCTTTTGTATGACTTCATCTATACAACATTGTGATGATTAAATTTTGTTGTCAATTTATCCTGTTTAGTAATCTTGGGTGGGTCTCTGAGGTTGCTTACAGGAACCAAGCCCTCTCAGTAGGGAGCAGGATATAAGGAGGTTCAGGGGAGCTAGAAACAAACTTCCCTTCCTGGGAGGGCAGTGCAGGAAGGAAATTCCAGAGACATAGGGAGTCAACAAATCTGAGGAAAGGTTGTAGGATCCTGGGCTAAGACTGCATAAAGGAGAAAGAAATCTCCCCCACACTTGTTTGCTGTAGTGTGTGTGGTGCTGGTGATGGGTTTTTTTCCTCTATGTTTGGACCATGAAAAGGGGGGCCAGCCTCTTTTGCCATTATGGAACTTCCCTTGGATCTGTAACTTCAATCATTCCCTTCATCCCATAACTGCCTGGTTTGGGGGTTCCTCCCAGTGGTGTGTGGCTGACTTCAACAAAAATTTTTTATGTAACAAAACTATAGACAGTGAGCAGATGCCTAGTTGCCCAAGGTAGAGTTGGTTGGGGAGCAAGAGAGGAATGTTTGATCATGAAAGAGTATAAAAGTGGGTTAGACTGGGCTAGAGTGAGACCCTGCCTAAAAAATAAAGAGTAGTACATTCTGACAAAGATGTCCTGTGTCTTGCTGTGGTGGATATCCAAACTGTGCATGTGATAAAACCACACAGAATGAGATATTTGAGATATTCATAAATTAAGTTGAATGCTTAGTGGGTTATTTTATTGCCACTACATGTATAATACTGTACTATATTTTAAAAATATTTTCATTTGTTTGCAAGCAGAGAGAGAGAGAGAGAGAGAGAGAGAGAGAAAGAGAGAGAAAGAGAGAGAATGGGCACACCAGGGCCTCCAGCCACTGCAAACAAACTCCAGATGCATGTGCCACTTTGTGCATCTGTCTTTACATGGGCACTGGGGACTCAAACTCAGGTTGTTAGGTTTTGGAGGCAAGCACCTTAACCGCTGAGCCATCTCTCCAGCCCTTGTACTATTTTTTTGTTGTTGGTTTTTGGTTTTTGGAGGTAGGGTCTCACTCTAGCCCAGGCTGACCTGGACTTTACTATGTAGTCTCAGGCTGGCCTCAAACTCACAGTGATCCTCCTACCTCTGCCTCCCAAAGGCTGGGATTAAAGGTATGCACCACCATGTCCAGCATTACTATATTTTCACATATGTAGGGAAACCATTAAAAGTTCAGAAATCAAGCTGGGCGTGGTGGCACATGCCTTTAATCCCAACAGAGGTGGGATGATCACTGTTTGAGTTCAAGGCTAGCCTGAGACTACATAGTGAATTCCAGGTCAGCCTGGGCTACAGCAAGATCCTACCGTGAAAACAACAACAAAAAAAAAAACTTCAGAAATCTCTGTGTCTTTTCTATATGTCAATTGATAATTATCTCCACAGAATTTTCATTTGAAGCGGAGCATAGTGGCAAATGGCTGGAATTCCAGCATTTGGGAAGTTAGGGCAAGAACATCAGGATTTCAAAGTCATCTTCAGCTACATATTCAGTTCAAAGCCAGCCTAGGCTGGGCTACGTGAGACCCTGTTTAAATAAAAAAAGATTTCAGTTGAAAAACTTCCACCATAATAGAGACATCTCCTCTCCCATACTGCTGTGTGCAACAGCCACCAGTGCACATCTGCAGAAGGTCACGTGTGGCTACTAAGAGTGGACTTTCTAATCACATTAATTTTGATTAAGTCTAGACTTAATGGCTGGTGGCTACCTATGAAACAGCAGAGAAATGAAACTTGGTCTTCTGAATGCCTTGGTGCCCATAGTAAGTGTTAAAAACAGAAACTTACTTTCCAGCATTGAGCCCATTTATAAACTTTCTGAGCATAGGTGCATTATTCCATTGTTAAGTGAGGATTTAAAAGTGCATCCTTGGGCCTGAGGAGATGGCTTAGCTATTGAAGGTGCTTGCTTGCAAAGCCTGCCAGACCAGGTTCAATTCCTCACCCACCCACAGAAAGTTAGAACTTTGCTTGCACAAAGTTGAATGTCATATATGTATTCCTGATAACTCTGTTGATATCTCATCTGTTTTACAAGCCATATAAGATCAGTTTCAGACCATGTCAAACACTACTGTGCCGTTCAGTGAACAGTTCTGGGAGTGGAGTTCAGTCAGCTCACGCTCAGATGGTCCTGAGAGAATCCAACTCCGTCTACCTGGGTTCCCTCCAGTGCTCTCCAAGGCCTGGAAGTATACGAATGGAAACCCTAGAGGAATCCAGTTTGCTGTGTGCCAACTTCCCCTTAATTCTTTCCTTTTCTTCTCTCTACCCAACAATTTCTCCTGGGACTGTCTTCCTACCCTCCACCAATATGCTTTTGGGGTCCCTTAGAGAGCCCCACTAGAGAAGTTTCCCCAACTGCCACATCCAACAACCCCACTAAGCTAGAAGAAATCAGAACGGTCTCTGCCCCAATTCCTTAATGGCAGTTAGGGTTACTTCTTCAAAGAGGGGATTGAGGCAGTTTAGGATAACAGGACCCCCCCCCAAAAAAAGTAAAAAAGAATGTCTTTGCATTTTCCACTTTGCTAGAGCTGACACTATCTCTCTGCCTAACCTGCTCCTCCACCTGAGCCCCTCCCTGGGGATGGGAGGTCTTCTGGCATTGTGATTGGTCAAACTTCACTTTGAGCCAGTTTAGCACAGAACATTCAATTGTCTCTGGTTCACCTGAGGTGGGAGACAGGAACTGTCACCAGGAGCTTTAAATACTCTCCGGGAAGACAAGTGGCTCTCTTCTTGGCTGGCCAGCACTGATTCCGGAGCCTCCAGGTTTAGGTAAGTTCCCCTCGTCTCAGCCACCAGGTTGAGATGAGGAGGACCCCTTCTCTCACATGGGCTTAGCAGTTCTCTGTACTTTCTCTCTTCCTTCTCTTCACAGACTCTCCCCTCCCTGTCCTGACTTCTGAATAAATACAGTAATTAAATAATTTTTTAAAAAGTTGACTGCAGCAGCAAGAGACCCTGAAGTGTTTGCATGTACATCAGTGTATACACACACACACACACACACACACACACACACACACACACACAGATAAATAAATATATTTTTAAAGGTCCACTTGAAAGTAAAGGAAAATTGCTATTTCCATTCTTACCTGCAGGTAAGTTGAAGGTCTTGCAAGTGCCAAGGGCTGTAACGCTGTAACCATTAAAGATGTTTCCTATCAGTGGAGAGCCTAGCCCAGGATTAGCTTGACCATATTGGTAAGGCAGAAATGAGCAGCACTGAGTTGTCTTTCAGTTCATTCCGCAGCTCTAGCTGCAAAGACTTCCTTCACTTGTAGAGAGAGTTTATAAATTCCGGGGAAGGAGGGGACTTCTTCAAACCCTCCATAAAAAGATGGAGACTTGCAGTCACCCTTAGAGAAGCAGGGTGAAGAGGTGTCAGTTCAGGTCTGAATGCCTCCTGGCTGCCAGCAGTAGCCAGAACTCTCTTGGTGACCCCCAGGTGTCCTCTTCTCTTCTTTCTTTTCTTTTCTTTTTTCTTTTTCTTTTCTTTTTTTTTTTTTGTTTGTTTGTTGTTACTGTTTTGGCTTATTTTTTTTTTTTTGAGGTAGGGTCTCCCTCTAGCCCAGGCTGACCTGGAATTCACTATGTGTCTCCGGCTGACCTTGAACTCACAGCGATGCTCCTACCTCTGCCTCCTGAGTGCTGGCATGGGCCACCACACCCAGTCCTTTCTTGAACTTTTTTCCTTTCCCCAAGTCTGTACACTTGTCTGGCTGGCTACTCCCCTTCCAAAGCTCCTTCCAGACAAGCCTTCTTGTCTGCATGGCTTCTAGGGATCTGTGTGTCTGTCCTCCACAATCCTCCCATCCTCCAGGCTTAGTTCAAGTCCAACGTGCTCTGTGGTCGAATCTCGGAAGTCATCCAATTTCATTCACTGTTCAGTTTTATAAAACTGAGGCTGCATGCTAGAAGACATTGGTTAAATACACATTAACAAAGGCTAATGACAACTTTTTGGAAGGCTAAAGTGGGTGGTGGAGAAGTGGGGTACTTGCCTTAGCCATTAACTCAAACGTACCAGTTTTCTCTAAAAAAACCCTAAGGGGTGTTAATTTTCTCTAAAATCCCAAGGGTGTTTCTTTTTATTTGTTTTTTTCCAAAAGTCCCAAGGTGTGCTGCCAGGTGTCTGGGCTCTGGGCCTAAAGTTCCAGGAATATGACCAGCAATCGATCCTGCTGTGTCTCCTGTCACAGCGTGGAGCCTGCAGAGTCCACTCTCTTAACAGGTGCCTCTGTCCACGCAGCCATGTCGTCCTGCAGCCGCGTGGCCTTGGTGACCGGAGCCAACAAGGGCATCGGCTTCTGCATCACGCGGGAGCTGTGCCGGCAGTTCTCCGGGGACGTGGTGCTCACGGCTCGGGACGAGGCTCGGGGCCGGGCCGCGGTGCAGCGGCTGCAGGCCGAGGGTCTGAGCCCGCGCTTCCACGCGCTGGACATCGATGACCCGCGGAGCATCCACGCGCTGCGCGACTTCCTGCGCGGGGAGTACGGGGGACTCAACGTGCTGGTCAACAACGCGGGCATCGCCTTCTGGCCTAAGAATCAACCACCCACCAAGGAGAACATCTTCATGGACTTCCGACCAGGTTGATCTGCCCCAGGCTGGGCAGTGCTGGGTGGGGCACCTGTGGCCTTTGGGGGTTCGCAACAGGCTTCCTCCCAAGAGAGGATCCAGATAGGTAGAGAGAGCATTGCTAGAGCTGACAAACTTAAGATCTGACTGCCCTGAGCTCCGGGATCCTTTCCAGGGCCTTGTCATAGGTGCTTGTGTCATTGACCTCAAGGGCAGTTGAGTCGACTTCCATCTGATTTTGAAATAAACATGAAATGGAGAAAAAATAGATATAATCTTACACCAGCATCCCCTGTAGGATACTTTCAACTCAGGCCATAGTCCAAAAAATATTAGGATATGATCAAACCAGGATCATACCTGGTGGCAGGATTAACTTGCCCATACTTCTCCACACCCCTTACTTTTTTAACTTTGGAAAATAAAATTTAATGGGTTATTTTTCTTTATTTGCTTTGTTAATTGTGAACTTTACTGTATGAACACATGGCCCATTGGTCATATTCCCATGGGGTTATACTCTTCTGTATATCCCATGGGGTTGTACTCCTCTCTTCCTCCTCAGCGGGGTTGTTGGTATTCACCATGGAGTGTACCTTCTCTGGTGGTGGTGGTGGTGGTGGTGGAAGCAATACCTCAGGATACTCCTTCACACCCTTTGATTCTTACAATCTGTCCATCTCCTCTTCCTGAAGGTTCCCTGAGCCTTGAGGGGGTGTTATAAGTCTCCATTACTGTTAAGCCTCTGAATTTCATCTCCCCAGAGGAGGTTCTCAGGCTAGCAGTGAGAGCGGCACCCTTATCTAACTTGCCACTTTCTCTGCAATGTCTTCTGGTACCTGGCAAATATAATGGCCATGACTTGTCTGGTGCTAGGCAGATGGCTTTTTTTCTCATACTGATGGATTGTGGGTCTCTCTGGCATTCACTGCCTTCTGTAAAAAGCAGATTGTCCAACCAAGAGTGAGAATGGATCAAAGGGGGAGAGCATAGTCATTTAAAAGCCTTTTTGATGAGCATACCCTCTCTTCCTAGCCAGATTGATCAATTTTGTAGCTTGTAGGGTCTCCAGCTTCCTCAGAGTGTTAGTGACCATTATCCCCCAGTAGCACTTTCCTGCACAATAAGGGATAGCCAGCTGGGAGCTGGCTGCTTTCCTTCTCAGTTCATGTGATCTCTCAATGTCCTGTGAGCACAGCCTGAGGTGTCTTCAGCAGTAGGGTCTTACCATTTAGCTCTAGTAGGCAGCCAAGTGGCCTGCATTGATTTGGAAGCTTCATGGACCTCCCTGATCAACAGTTCACTGTCGGGGGTGGGGTAGGGTGGGGAGTATCCAGTTCTGGTACTGGGATCTACCAGCAGGAGTTTATGGTTTAGGGTTAAGCTTTCTCCACCCCCTTACAGGGTACTTCTGGTCAGACTATGCCCACCCCACCCCCTTATTAGAGTTATAGCTTTTAAAGCCTGATGTGATGGCACATGTCTTTAATCCCAGCACTTGGGAGGCAGAGCTAGGAGGACTGCTGTGAGTTCAAGGCCACCCTGAGACTACATAGTGAATTCCAAATCAGCCTGGGCTAGAGCGAGACACTACCTCGAAAAACAAAACACAACAACAACAACAACAACAAAGAGTTCTAGCTTTTAATTAGCTAACCTAGAGGAAGGTTTCTATGGTACCAACTCACCACCTTCCCTTACCCCTGTGCCCCCCAAGACCCTTCTGTCCCCTGTATTCTGTCCCTCCACTTGCATGGACTTGACCATGTTTCTAATGCATTATTGTATGTCTGTAAAAGTTTTTTTTTTTTTAGGGCTGGAGAAATGGCTTATCGGTTAAGGCACTTGCCTCCAGTGCCTAAGGCCATGGGTTCAATTCCCCAGTACCTACATATGCCAGATCCACAAGGTGGTGGCCCTGGTGCTCGCTCTGTCTCTTCTGTCTCTCTGTCTCTCTGTCTCTCTCTCTGTATTTCTCTGCTTGAAATTGAATAAATAAAATATTTTTTATACAAAAGGTTTTTTTAAATTTTTTAATATTTCATTTGCAAGGAGAGAGAAAGAGAGAACAGGCACACTCAGGCATCCTGCCACTGCACACAAACTCCAGACACATGTGCCACTTGGGTATTTGGCTTGGCATGGGTACTGGGTATTGAAACCAGACCATCAGGTTTTGCAAGCAAGTGCCTATAACCGTTGAGCCATCTCTCTAGCCCCCTTCTATGACGTTCTACACCACGACGAATGTTAATTGTCTCTGTTCTCTTTCTCCCCTAAAAGATACTGATCCCACCCTTTTCCATATTCAAGCAAAGATGACAATGCAAACAAACTTTTTTGGTACCCGAAATGTTTGTACAGAGTTATTGCCTCTAATAAAACCTCAAGGTGAGTCCCCTGCCTACCTGTGATCTATATGGGCCTGCTTCCTCTCCCCCTACAACGGGCCTCCACCCTGGCACCCTGCTCTTTTTTCCCACAGCCACCGATGCTCACTCTGCCCTGATGCTTTGCATACCTTGCTCGTTCTTATTCTTCAGGTCTTGGTAAAAGGGTCTATTTTCCCATGTCTCTTCCACAAGCTAGAGGCCTTTAGGATTCCATCCTGTGCCTACCCTCTGCTGTGTGAGTGATTTTTTTTTCAGGCTGGTGGAAGCTTCATGATCACCCATCCACTAGACACACCAGCTAGAAAATTCTGTCACCTGCCTTGAAAGCTCCCAAAGTTCCCTTATTTATCCCCTGCTTCTCCACCTCCTCACAATGCCCCTCTCCAAATCTGAAACAGTTATTTCCACAGGATGACCATAATTTCCCTAAATTATCTTGTCGTGTGTGTCTCTGTGGTTGTCCGTAAGGACAGGTGAATTTATTTTTAACTGATTTTTAAAAATATTTATTTATTTGCAAGCAGAGAGAGATAGAGAGAACGGGCATGCTAGGGCCTCCAGCTGCTGCAAGTGAACTCCAGATGCATGCAGCACTTGATTCATCTGGCTTTATGTGGGTACTGGGGAATTGAAACCAGGTCCTTAGGCTTTGCAGGCAAATGCCTTAATCACTTAATCACTGAGCCATCTCTCCAGCCCTGATTTTTATCAATAAATAAATAAATAAAAACTTGGAAAAAAAAAACCCTTTCACACCATAGATGATGCCTTCACCTCAGCTCTCTCACTGGTGGGGGAACCAACCCTCTTGGGGAGCACCATGCCTCCCTATTCAGAAGCACTTACCAGAACCTAATACTGTACCAAAGAGTCTCTAGAAAGCTGTCCGCCCAGCTCAACAACAGGCCCTCAGCTGTCGAACTGCAGCTGCAAGCCTACCTGGCGGAGCTCCCTTCCTGATGTTCTCCTTCCGTGGTTTTTCATGTTGTCTTGTCTAGCTATCTCCACCCAAAAGCCTTCAGGAGGAAACCCGATCACTTAGCGTGATTTTTGTTTTAGAGATCCCCGTAATCTGACCTCCGCCAGGTTTACTTTATCTCCTTATCTACGTGTTCTGCACATACAAACTCTCATATCGTTTACCTTGTAAAATGCTCTAATTCCACACAGAATTTGGGCAGCAGGTGAACCACTACTCATTAAAGATACATCAGTAAAGATCAGCAGCACTGTTATGAACACAGATTTCTGCAGATTGCTGTTCGGTCCTTGCACACTCCTGTCAGAAGCTTATGCCCATGTTGCACAGACCTCAGAGGTCAGCTCTTTGCTATGCTGTTTGAATTGAAGGCCAGAACGGGGGACCTTAGGCTCCCACACCACAGAACTGTCCATGTGTGCTCCTCTGCAAATTCCTAGAGGCGATAGTCTCTCAAGAGGAAAGTTTCGCCCCCTAAATTCTTGTTAACCTAGTATTCATTCATTATTCCAGTGTAAGCCTCTCTAAGTCATGATTACTATATATTTTAGGCAGAGTGGTGAATGTGTCGAGCTTGTCAAGTCTTATGGGCCTTAAAAAATGCAGCCCAGAGCTGCAGGAGAAGTTTCGAAGTGAGACCATCACAGAGGAGGAGCTGGTGGGGCTCATGAACAAGTTTGTGGAAGATACAAAGAAAGGAGTGCATGAGAAAGAAGGCTGGCCCAATTCTGCATATTCAGTGACCAAGATCGGGGTGACGGTCCTATCCAGAATTCAGGCCAGGAAA
>PVHP010030802.1:0-21019 GCA_004024765.1 Zapus hudsonius | reverse complement strand
AGATGTTCGCATAGTGCATCTTTCCTTGGAAGCCCAAGAGTATGGGATCCGGTGCATATTGCTCTAAATCCCCATTTCCAATCAAGGGTTCCCCCTCACTGAGTGGAATATTTGGCCAAATTTAATGGCTGTTGATTGTCTCCCCCAGGCCCAGGCTCCTTCATTGCACAATTGCTCCTTCTTGGTTTGCTGTTCTCTCTCAGTAGGAACTGTATCCAGCCTATTCATGGCCGCAGGCTATGTTTCATGCCAATGGTCTGTTTCGCCGATTAGCTTCCCCTGGCAGCTTGTGCAGTGCCCTCCAGCCCTTCACTAACTGCCACCCGGGGGTTGGTTACTATTCCAGACCTCGCTGGGACTCTCGATGAAGATCGATGGCATTCTGTGGTTTCTTCAGCAACAGGATTTTGTCTCAGGCCTGGGTATGGCGTTCAAGAGCCTTGACAGAATTCTATCTTGTTTTTGGATCCTCATGGGTCTCTTTGGTCAACAGCTCAGTGAGGGAAGGGACCGGTGACTGGGACTTTCTCTTTATTTTTTGAGATGGTCTTGTTTTATATTCATTTATTTTTGTTAATGTTATGAGTAATATTGACTACCATTATTATGCCAAACTTATATTTCTAGAAAATACCTAATAATGATGTGTTATCATTTTAATTAATTGATATATTTGATTAATTTTTTTTCCTGGTGCTCAAAAGATGGCTCAGTGGATAGTGTGTTCCTTACAACTCTGGCTCCCGGAGTTCTATCCCCATAATCCACATAAAAATGCCACAACTGCAGCAGGCTTCTACAATCTCAGTGTTCCTGAGACAGGAGGGAGGCAGAGATGGAGAATTTCCTAGAAGCTCAGTGTTGTAGATTGAATGCATGTCCTCCATAGATTCAGGTGTTTTATTAAAATTGAGTCTGCAGCTTCAACCTCTAGCAGGCAGACTCCTGATACAAGGGGGCATGTCAATGGGGGCTGATCTGAATTCTAGCCTAAAAGTATGGAGAGAGGTTTTCATCTCTGGTTGTGCTTGGATTTATGAATGGGTACCAGCTTTTTCTGCCATTGATAGAACTTCCCCCAGGATGTGTAAGCTTGAAATAAATCCTTCCTCCTGTAAACTGTTCCTGTTTTGGATGTACTGGTTGCTTGTTCCAACAACTCGAAGCTGACTACAACACTCACTAATGCTCGGCCTTCAGTGAACAAAGTGGAAAGTGAGAACTGACCAGAAAGTTGTCCTCTGATGATTTGCAAGTATTTTTAAAGATTTCTACATTTATGTTCAGAGAGAATATTGGTCTTTAACTTTGATTTTTTTTTTTACAATAAATGTATTCAGTTTGGATAGCACTGTTATATTGATTATAAAAACGAATTGGGGAATGTTCTCCCTCTGTTTTCTAACAGAGCTTATTTATGTAGTGCTCTGAAAACATTGGCTTCAAGACCACTTTAAATTTCATAAGATTATTAAGGATCATTAAGAACATTTTGTTTATCGAACTTATATTTATCAATATATTACACTAAAGTTAGAAATGACAAAACTTTAAAATGTTTATTTACTAGTCTGTTAAAAATAGTGAGTTATACACATTAACCTAATATTTTTATGAAACACAAGTATAGTTTATAAAAATTTTTTTGGGGAAATATTGCTTTATATCTCTTGACTTAATGTATAGCTAAATAGAAGGCAGCTAGATTTTGACCTCCAGTTATGCATTCTTTCTACAACAATATGCATTCAATGACCTGTACAAAAATCTACTTAGGAGACACTAAAAAAGCAAAAGCTAACTTATTTCCTATCATTACTATACTAAAAAAATTTTACCTCTGCTGACCCTGAAAAATGGTCTTGAGAATTATTGTTAAGGGATCTTAGAATTCACCAGTGAATGAAACAGACTTGGTGTTTTCTTTGTTTTTGACAACTTAATGAATAAATCCTTTAAGTAACACAACATACAAAAACAAAAAGATAATCCAAAAGGCATTGCATCTATCAATGTGACTGACTTTGTTGTAAATAATCCTTAGATCCTTTTATTCCTGCACCTCTTCTGCTAGTCATCATCTTGAGGTTTACTTTATTAATAACATAATCATATCCTATTTCTTATAATTAGTGTTTGCATGATATATAATTTAATATTTTTTCAAGACTTTGCTTTGCACTAGTCTTATAGTATGTCTTTGTGAGGATCTCATTTATTCAGGGACATGCCTACTGTAGTGGAACTGGAATTTCTATATTATCCAGGACCACATGACTTCTAGGGTCTGCTTTCAGCTGCAAGCCACACGGAAGCTTATCCTCCCCACACAGCTCCTTGCTCTCTGGTATCTCTCCTGCTACTTCTTGTCACATCATCCTTGTTAACTATGACCTCCATCTCTTCCATTCAGCGAAACTCCTTTCTTTGCTTTGTCTCCAGCAGCCAATGCCAGCTGTTAATGTCTCTGGGCAGAAGGCCAGGGTAAATATGGGGTTGAATTTATGTGTTTTCCTTCTCTCAAAGTTCACAATCTTGTGGTTTCTGTATCCAATTACTGAGAACATTTGCTTCACCTATATTGTCCCACTGCACATGGCAAAGCAAGTCTGGTACCAGTTACTGTGAATAGCTAGAAGCAGAAATCCCTACATCCCTTTGGATTTATATCCAACCCTTTTATAACATAAATAAAGCT
Organism: Zapus hudsonius; assembly: GCA_004024765.1. Classification (NCBI taxonomy): domain Eukaryota; kingdom Metazoa; phylum Chordata; class Mammalia; order Rodentia; family Dipodidae; genus Zapus; species Zapus hudsonius. The sequence goes on along the minus strand of PVHP010030802.1, from coordinate 18,321 downwards.
TTAAGAGTCCAAAAAAGTTAAGTTTTCAGGACTTAAACAATTCAAAGTATAACAATCAAATTGATGTCTCTGACCGAATGAAAAACTTTTATTAGAGTATGAGATTTTCCAACCATAAACCTTAATCCTCTTGTATTTGATCAAATGTCTCATCTATCTATCTATATCTATCATCTATCTATCTATCTATCTATCTATCTATCTATCTATCTGTCTGTCTGACCATCCATCCATCCATTATCTATCTATCCATCCATCCATCCATCTATCATCTATTATCTATCTATCTATCTATCTATCTATCTATCTATCTATCTATCTGTCTGTCTATCTATCTATCATCTATATATCTGACATCTATCATCTATCACCTATCTATTACTGATCTCACAATATGCCAAACACTATGCTAAGTATTGTAAATAAAAAAGAAAAGATAAAATATTATTTTATAGGGATTCTATTCTCAAAGATATGTTTAATTAGGTTCCCAAAAACACAACATAAAAGTATTGAAGTAAATCTAGAAGTTTCTCAGGAAGAATGAAGAGGGATGGAAGGGGTGAAACGGCCAGCACTGAGGTTGTGACTCTGCTACATAAAGACTTTCTTTTTGCTGGAATCTCGTGAGGAAACACAGAAGGCCTCCCAGCACTGTCTTCCTGAAGACTGGAAAATAGATTGACTTATTCTCATCTCCCATTGGCTGTGATTGTGGTTGCGGTGCACCGGAGGAAGTCCTGTAGCAACAAAGAAGAAAAACCTAGAGGCACCTGCTCAAAGGGGGCTGCTGTTACAGAGAAAGGCTAAGGGAATTGCTTCTCACAGCTGTAGAAGAAATCAAAGTGGGTCAAGATGTGCCATGAATACAGATGTTCTCTGATAAGTATAAGTACCATGATTAAAACAACCAAGAAAATGGAAGGAAGCAGATGGAAAGGAAGAGGAGTCTATGGAGAAAGAAGAGCAAATGTGATGCCTCACAGTGGTGTGAGTGTAGCATGTTTGAGAGCAAATGGCTGAGGTCTTCCTCAGAGTAGAGATTCTGAAGTCCTTTGAAAAACTATCAGAAAGTGTGTGCAGGGCAGTTATAGGACCAGATTTGTTCTAAGTTATCATTTGTCTCATAAAGGATTTTTAATTCACACATATCAATATTTCTAGAGAATTAAATGTTGCTTATTTGGCATATACAATTATAAATGAATTACTGTCTTTGACTAAAATCCCAAATTCCGTGTTTCAATAAAATAAAATCTAGCATCATATTTTAGATGTAGACTGATCTGTCATTCCCTTTTGATCTCATAGTTTGTTCTAACTGTCCATGTATATATAATCATTAATCTTGATGGACTATTCCCTTTAATAGTATTCAATGACCTTCTTTATCTCTTTTAATTGTGTAATTGTGGCATTAAGTATTTTTTGTCACTTTTTGATACAGTTACTCCTGCTCAGTTTCAGATTCCATAGAATTATGGTATCATTTTCCTTTTACTCATCTTCAATTTGTGTATCATGGAGGCAAGTTTGTTGTAGACAGTAACCATTTGAGTCTTATTTAAGGCTATTTACATTTTAGGTTGTTATTAAAGAGATATGTACTAATTCCTGTCTTTTTTTCAATTGTTTCAAATATTTTCTGTTCTATTCTCTCTCTGACTCATCTCAAAGATTTGCTGGTTTATTGAGTAAATTTCATATGGTTCTTTCCTAATTCTCATTTGTTAGTTTGTTCTTCTAATGAGATTTCCTCTTTCCTAAATAATCATGATTATGTGTTTCTTCTTCAGAATGTTATATTTATTTTAAACTTTTTCTGCAATGATGACTTAATGGTCAAAAGTGATGTTAACATATGCTTATCATGGAAAGCCCTTTCTTCCTTTTTGACATTAATGGATAACTTTACTGGATATAGAAATATTTTCCTTTCAGAGCTTTAGAGCCATTTCTTCTCTCCTTGCCTTTAGAATATTTGCTTAAACGTCTGCTGCTTTCCTCCCAGGTTTTGCTTTCTGAGTAATTTTGTGCTTCTTCCTGCAACGCTCAGTATTCGGTCTTTCTTTAATACTCCTACGTTTTAACATATGATGTGGAGAGGTTTTCTTTTGGTCTTATTTGAAGTTCTTATTGCCTCTTGTACTAACACGTTTGTGTATTTCTCTAGCTTTGAGAAACCTCCTGCTATTGCATTTTGAAAACCTGCCCTATAGTAAACTACCTGTGACAGAGAAGCAGCTTTAGAAACAATAATCTGCCAACCATAGGGTTGGAGCTCTCAGTACCCACAGTCACAGTCAGCCACAGGCAAGGGCTTTGACACTGTGTGAGCCCATGTCTGTCATGCCCTCAACAGCCCAAGCTCCCTGCTGCTTGAACTCCTCTGTGACTGTCTCTCACATCCATCTTCCATTCAGACCTCAGCAGAATTCCCCGAGCATCCTGAGTTGGGATTTCTCCTTCTCCGGTGCTCGTGGAAACAGTCTCAAGCAAAGGCTCCCTCTAAATATGGCATCTAGTTGTATCATCTGGAGATCTGTGGAGTGAGGTTCTTCATGCTACCTGGCCAGGTTAGAGATCCCTTTCAAACCAAATCTCCCCATTGGACTTAAAACCCAAGAGAACCATAGGTTTCTTGTGAGTGGGACTGCAAGTCTATTGTCACCAGGACAATCTCTACTTCCCAGGATATTGCTGTTTTCTGTTTTCTTCTGTGCCACCTACCTTTTGGCTTCTTTCTTTTTTTTAAAAGCTATCCATCCTGAAACGTTTTTACAGTCTAAGAATCAAATGTGGGATAATTTTTTTAGAAAGTCCTAAGTGACATTTTAGTAAGTTAAAGGTTTTCTCCTTAATGGGATGCACTTATTGGAACACGGTGCCCTGTTACTCAGACAGCAGACTACTGACAATGCACTTAATGGTCCATCTGTTTTAGGACATTTGTAATCCTCACACTTGCACTGGAATTGCAGGTGACAGTGAAGCCATTTTCATTTCCTTGTGGCTACTTGTCCCCTGACTGTTAAATGTGGTTCTGGTCTGATGTTTTCTCTCTCCCCCATTGCTTAAAATTTCACAAGTCCACTTGGTCAGACTGTCCAACCTACATATATGAGGTGGATTTTCTTGCTTTGTGGTTTTCCACTGACTTCAGGTATTTGTCATTCATGTTGGTTTTACTTGATTTAAGAGTCAGCATTTGAAAAAGCATAACCACGGCTGTTGGTCACTGGTTCAGAAGAGAGATTATTGGTAGGACTCTGTGACCAAATGACCCTTTGTTCTGAGTGGAAATTGACTTATAGGAAATGTTGAATACATATTTGATATCTCTACAGATCAAGGTAAGTTTCAAAGAAGTGGTGCCTCCTTTTATTTTCTTATGCATTTCTCAGAATTCAGGAATGACTTATTAGATAAGAGCATCTATGTACAGATGCTCCTGATCTGCTAGGGTCATTCTCTATTATGTCCCTATTTGATACTCATTCCATGGACTACTTTAAAAGAGCCACTGTCCTCTTGATGCTAAGATCAATCTTAAAGCTCTCTGTATGCAAAAGGGGAAGTGGGTCAGGGCCACATCTTATAGTTTGAGTTTGGAGTAGGAGAAATGGAAAAATTCACTTGCAGAAAATGCATCAGGCAGCACTTAGAAAGAGGAAGGAAAAAAAAAACCCACCGCTTGGAAGGTAAACCTAATGCATTTTAAACTGATAAATCACTCACCTCTGTAACCTTCCACTAGTGCAGAGTTTGAAAACCTTTATGGCATCAGATAAGATACATTACTGTGGAAGGAACCAAAGATCTCTTGAGAAAAGAATAGGAAAGTATCTTGCCCTAAACCAGATTGCAGAAATCTGGTGCTTTTGTTATTCGCCTATGAACTCCTACCCAGGTTAGAATCAGTTCAATGACAAATAAGAAGAAAAGTCACAACTAAGGCAAATTTTGGGGAAAATTCATATTAGATCAAGAAGAGAAGAAACATTTGGCCTCATCTTTTATTTGCATAAAAGAATATGCAAAGACTTACCATTTTTCTGCAGTTCTGTTTATAACAGATTGAAACCCAGATTACCAAGGCAAATACTCCAATGATTAAGAAAGCTCAGAAGGATGAGGTCAGGAGGAGAAGCTAATTAGCTAAGAATGGGATAAATTTTCATCCGTGAGAATTAGGCTAATGTGTTTGCCACAAAACTGTTGACTTGAATTTCCGACATTGATATTTTGTGTTTTCATGCCATAATCAGACAAATGAAGCACATAATATATTAACAAATGAATTTGAACTGGCTTATGATTTTTAAATTTTCAGTTTTTAAAATTCTCACATTTGATATTGACTAGATGTTGTTAGTTTTTGGAGAGGGTGGTGGGAGGAAGGGCTAAAAATATGCTTTTTCTGATATATGCTCCATTGGTGACATGATTTAGGCTTAGCATTTCAGCACACAATAGCTCACTAGCAACTGGCCTAATGATATGGATACAACTGAATACAGAAGCACTTTGCAATATACTTAATTTTGTAGTATAATGAAAGTGGTATCTTTTTTTTTTAATCAAATTGAATGGATTTAGAATCACAAAGGAGACACAACACTGGGTGTGCCTGTGAGGGCATTTCCAGAGTGATTTAATAGAGGAAGAAAGGCCTGAATGTTGACTACGAAGGCTGAGGACTCAGACTTTGTGAATAAAGATGGGGAAAGTAGACAGCCAGATGAGCACCTGCATTCCCTTGTCCCTGGTAACTGATCAACCCACATGGGAGGAAGTTCCTACAGCTGGGAGCCATTCCTGCTTCGCCATGTCTTCTCCACCATGATGGACTCTATAACCTGAGCCAAAATAAATCTTTCTTCCCTTTAGTTGCTTCTTATAAGATATTTGGTCCAGAAATAAGAAAAAGTGACTAACACAGAAAGTTGATATGGAAAATTGTGGCAATTATTGCCAAAAACCTGTGGTCTATGAGCCTTTGAAACTGATTTGGAGGAGAAATGTAGAAAAGTTTAGAGTCACAGGCTACAGAAACCCAAGAGTGCTCTAAGAAAAGCTTTATAAGTCATTCTTATGGGAGTTCAAAAGACCAGAATGTCAGCAGAAATGTGGAGAGTAGAGGCTAGACTCATGAGGTTTCAGAAGGTCACTATGGGGACCTAAGCTAGAGGCATTCCTGATGTATTCTGGCAAAGAATCTGGCTGGGTTTTGCCTGTGCCCTGAAAATTTGAGTGGTGCTAGACTCAAAGCAATGAACTAATTTGCTTTGGCAAAGGAAATTTCAAGACAGCTTAACATCAAGTGTGGTTACTGCCCATTGTTCTCAGTTATATCTATAGCAAGAAAGGTACTAAATAGTTGAAGTTTGCTGAGAAAAGGGACATTGAGCAAGTTAGGCTAGATGCACAGAAAACAGCTTTAGTGATTAAAGAGATGAGTGTCATTAAGGAGAAGTGTGTGCTCTGTCCTGGGGCTATAGCAAAGTTGCCCTGAGGGCCAGATCCCTTTGAAAGAAGGCACTGACTTATGAAATACAAATTCATTTGAAAGGAGAGCTGAGAATGCTGCCACAGGAGGATACTGGATAAAACCAACTACCTAGGGAAGTGTCCTCCCTCACCCCACCTCAGCCTCCAAGGCACACAGGAAAGACATGGAAGAAGGGGCTCTTAGATAACATCTCAAGCTGGCAGTAGAACTTGGCATCATCATCCACGTAGTGCTGATTTCGCAGGCATGCAAAACACAAAGGTCACAGCGGTATGGAGGCCTGCACCAAAGTTTCAGAGAGCCACTGAGACTAGGCCATGTGTGGCAGGGTCAGAGTCCCAACAAACACACCACCAGAGGCCATGTTATGAAGCTGTGGAGGTGAAGCCTATGTTGAACTGAAGAATCCAGGATGTTGGAAATATGAGAGATGTGAGATATCTACCAAGGAAAGGTATAGTCACTGAGGACAGCCAGTCCAAGAGACAAGTTACATGGTTCAGGTAATGGGATTGAAGAGCCTGGACTGCCCAAGCCCACTGTAGTCCAGACCACAATGGTCAAATGTTTGTCCTGCTGGGTTTAAGTCTTGCTATGGTCTGGTTTGTCCATCTTATCCTTCCATTCCTCTCCTTTAGAACGGAAAATTTTATGCTGTGCCACTGAATGTTGCAAGTATAAGACCTTTTAAAAACAGGAGCTCATATTTACGGGTTTATCTTGAGTCTCAGAATTTGGATTTTAAAAGAGTTTTGGACAGTGTTGGACTGTGAGACTATGTAGACATTTGAAGGTGCACTGTGAAATGACCATGAGCCTAGAAAGACCAGAGGTGATATTTTTAGGATTTTAAAGTGATATGTAGGGTACTAAGTTGACATAAAGTGTACTTGTCATGAAGTGTACTTAATCTTCATTGTCAACTTGACTGTATTTAGGAAAACCAAGGAGATATACCTTTAGCTATGTCTACGAGAGTATTTCTAGAGCTGCTTGAAAGAGGAGGGAAGAACCACTATAAATGTGAACAGCAGCATATAATGTCTGGGGTTCCAGACATTATGAATAAAAAGAAAAACAGGAAAAAGCCAGGTGAGGACCAGTATTCTCTTCTGTCTGCTTCCTGATCAATCCAAATATAAGTTCCTGCTACCTTAGCTGCGAGTTGTACCAGCTACCATGATGGACTGTATCCCCTGAACCACAACCTGAAGTAAATCTTTCCTCCCCAAAGATGTCTCCTGTCAAGTATTTCATCATAGCAAAAGGAAAAGTAACTAATACAGGCATAGGAAGGATATTAATTGGGTACTAGCTTATGTTTACATGTGCACACACACACACACACATATATATACATATATATATTTACATATATAAATATATTCTTAATTATATAATATATATATATTTAAGAATACTTCACAACTGGAGAGTTTTCTTCAAACTCTATTCAAGTATACAAATTTATATTTGAGAATAAAGCACTTTTTATGTTATAAAGGATCACAAAATAGTTTTCTACTTTTAAATGTGTGCCATGAGTATACAGATCCTTGGAATTACACCAAAGTAACTTAAAAGAGTTGTATCAGCCAGACCTGGTGGCAAACGCCTATAATCCCAGCTACTTGGAAGGCAGAAGCAGGATTGGAAATTAAAGGTCATCCTCAGTTACATGAGTTTGAAGACAGCCTGGCCTATGTAAGACCCTGTGTCAAAAATAGACAAATATAAAGAGAATTGTGTCCTTAAACATGATACAATAAAATAGTGTAAAAGAATCATGACTTCATAGTGACTAATACTATCTATACAAGACCTGAATAATAGGAGTGTGGTAGTGTGAATGTATGGCCCCATAGACTCAGGTGTTTTATTAACATTGAGTTTGCAGCTTCAGACCCTAGCAGGCAGATTTCTGCTTTTGGGGCCATGGCACTAGAGGTGGATCTGAATTCCAGCCCAAAGTTATACAGAGAGGTTTGAGCTCAGAGGGTCCTGTTTACTGCTGGTTTGTGCTTGCTGCTTTTTGATGTTTGTTGGCTGCTGTTGGTTTCTCTCTCTGCTTGAATTTGTGAATGGGAGCCAGCTTCTTCTGTCATTGTCCCTAGATCTATAAGCTTGAAACAGATCCTTTCCTTCCTATAAAATTGTGTTTGGTTGGATGTTCATCCTACCATTGTGACACTGACTACTACAAGGAAGAAAAAAATAACGGCATCAAAATAGAGGAGACTAGTTGAAAAGAAGAAGGGATTCAGTGGAGGAGGTATTTAGTCGAGGGGGATTCAGAGGGGAAAAAGGAGGGTGGTAGGAGGGGATTATTATCATGTTTTATTGTCTATATGCATGGCAATTGTCACTAAAACATTTTATAAAAGAATCTCTACAACAAAATTTTCAGAGTTAAAAAAAGGAACAGAAATAAACCTCAAAGAATATGACACTAAAAATATATAGCAGGCTTGAAAGTAAATGAGATCTTTAGAAATCAAGAAAAACAAATTAAAAACTCAGCTGACATGAATAAAGATTAGATAATTTGAGAACTAATAGATTGAAAAAAAAACCTTAGATTTACCACAAGGAGGGAACAGAGAAATGAAGAGAACAAAACAGATAGACGCATGGAGAATTGAAAATTCAGCATATGTCGAAGTACAAATAACAGGAGAGAAAACAGAGAATATGGAAAATATCCTATTTAAAGAGCAATTTGTTGATAAATTTTCAGAGTTGGTGAAATATGTAAATCTGTAAGTTGAAGAATTTCAAAACCAAGAAATGCCTAAAAGTAATGAGAGAGGAAAATCAGACTTCCTACAAACAATGAGTTAATTTCTTTGCATCAAGAAACTGAGAATGAGATGAGAAATAGGTAGCTGTATCTGTATTTTCTCCTTATCAATATAGGGCTCAGGAGATGGCTCAGTTGGTAAAATGCTTGCTTTGCAAGCATGAGGACCTGAATTTGACCCGAATTAAAAAGTGGACATGATGGCACATGCCTATCTATAATCCCAAAACTGGGAAGGTGAAGATGCATCCCTGGGACTCGCTGCCGGCCATTCTAGCCTACTTGTCAAGCCCCAGGCCAATGAGAAGCCCTGTTTCAAAAAAAAAAAAGGTAGATGGTGCCTGATAGGAATGACACCAGAGTCTTCACACATGTGTGCACACATGTACCACACACACACACACACACACACACACACATTTACTACACACAAACGTACACATTCAAACATAGAGTTTAGAGGGCCTTTACTGGTATTCAACTAGGAAGAGACTAAGCAATTACCTTAGCGGTATCAATATCATTTATATCAGCAGTTGTCAAACTGTAGACATTGGACATTCAGCTGTTTTCATAAGAAGGCTTTATTGGGACACAAACACACTTATTTGTTTGGGTGGCTGTTTTGATTCTATACCAGTGAAGTTATTCAGTTATAAGTCTAAAAGATTTACTATCTATTTAGGAGCCCCTTCTGAAAAAGCTCACAACTCCTGACTTAAATTATGACACTTCTTGTTATTTTTTTAAACAAATGAGCAGTAGCCTTCTACAGTGAAGCCACAAATCTTACACAGCCTTAAATGTAATGATTAACTAACTTTAATGGTCATAGATTTGCACACAGGGAAACCTGTGGTAAAAATAAATACTAAGAAACTCTAAAATATCTCTGAGTATTTATTTAGTTGAACGTTCCACTCTCAAGATTCTCAATACTCAAGCAAAACTGTTTTTTTCAGGTAACGTGAAGTTTGGTCAGTCATCTGATTCTACAATTCAACACAATTAATCTCATATACATAGGATTTTCCCATAGTGCTCCCTGGGAACACTAATTTTATATTAAGTTAGCATGTGGAAGAATAAAGCATTTGTTTGAGCACGTTTTTAAATTTATATGTGTGAGGGGCATGCCATAGGGTGCACGTGGACTTCAGAGGACAACTTCAAGGTGTCTGTGTTCCACCTTCTTTTTAATATTTATTCATTTTCAAGCAGAGAGAGAGAGAGAGAGAGAGAGAGAGAGAGAGAGAGAGAGAGAGAGAGAATGCACCAGGGCTACCACCTTGTGGGTCTGGCTTATGTGGGTCCTGGAGAATTGAACCCAGGGCCTTAAGCACTGGAGGCAAATGCCTTAACTGCTGAGCCATCTCTCCAGCCCCTGTGCTCCACCTTCTTTGAGACACGGTCTCTTGCCACTGCAAGTGAACTGCTAGACTGCAAACGAACCTAGACCCGATGGCCCACTAGTTCAGGTTTCCAGGTTCCACTCTTCAATGCTGCAGGTGCTCTGGGGTCACAGATGCATGTTGCACTTAGCATCTGGCCTTAGGTGGATGCTAGGGACTTGCACCCAGACCAGCAGACTTTGCAAACATGTGGCTTTAACTGCTAAGCCACCTCCACAGATCCCTATCTGGACACATATTTATTAAATTTCTTCTTTGTATATTAATTTCCATATAATGAATTGGAAACACTGGCTTTTCCTGTATTTTAGATGCAAAAAAATCATATCAGTATGCCATTAAATATACATTTAATGTTTAAAAAGAATCACTCATCACTCAGTCATGGATGAAGAAGGACTAGATTTCCCATCACCGTTTGCTTAAACCTTATTTTATAGTCATTTTTTCCCTTTCCATTGGGGAAAGCTAGGATATTTTCATTAAGATTAAATATTTTACTATTTTTAACCACATAAGTCAATAAAATTGTAATAATGGCTTCTTTGAAGACATGAGTCATTCCTTGCTGCAAATATGGCAAGGAAAATTGCTGTCACTTCGCTTCTTCAAGTCCCTCTGTCACCAGGCTCCACTTTCCCTTCCTCATATTTCTTGGACTCATTCATCTCTCTATGGCCTACCTGGTTCCATACTGCCCACCCACTGGCCTTACACCTTTGTCGTCAGGACCTGTTTAGTGCCTTTTTAAATATTCCTTTTAAATTTATTTTTTTTTAATTTATTAATTTGCAAGCTGAGAGAGAGATAGAAGAGAGACAGAGAGAACAGGCACACCAGAGCCTCCAGCCAATGCAAACAGACTCCAGATACATGTGCCACTTTGCATCTGGCTTTACATGGGAACTGGTGAATCAAACTCAGGTTGTTAGGCTTTGCAGGCAAACACCTTAACTGATGAGGCACCTCTCCAGCCCTAAATATGTGTCACTGATGGTCTGCTCCAGTTTCATATATCCCTAATGGTCATTTCACAAAAGAATAGTATTTGTTGAATACTCATTTATTGACTAATCACTGACAAATCCCTTAAACCCTATCATGATCTTTCCCTTCTCTGAACTTCTACAGTTCCTAATATTAAAAATAGTAGAGTCCTGGTTCATTTTATAGTTGGTCCTTGCAAATAAAAGTAGCATTAAAAGGAGAAAGGAGAGTGAGGGGTGGGTTAGAGAGAATGCCCATCATTATGGAGAAGACTCTGGTGTCTACTATTATAGTCCTTGACTCCTCACCCATATATCCATTAGAGTTCGTGAGGGTTGAATAATCTGTCCTTAATAAAGAAACTAAAAAGGAGCAAAAGGCAAACAGTGCAGTGCCACTCCAGTTCTCAGTTCATTTTGTAAGATGGTCTATATTTGAAATTATTTTTAAGTGTTTATAGAAGATTTGAACCTAGACACAGGCAAGAATATATAATTGTTCTTTTTCGAGAACCAAACAATTTTTCTTTCTCGTTGAAAGTTAAAGACAGATTCACTAGATTTGTACCTTACAACTTAAACATCCTCTTCATTTTATCTTTCAGATTTTCCAGGATGCTCAAATGGGAAATTTTGACAATGCCAGTCTTCAAAGCCAGTCATAAATTAAATTGTAAATAAAAAGCTTCGAGATTCTCCCAAAGTGTGCCCAACGTCATCCAGGTCCTCTTTTCCCATTCTCTCTGGTCTTCATTCCTCTTCCTCCAGCCCTGGAGAGAGCTCTTGGCTCAATTTTGTCCAATAACTGCCTTACATTGTGGTTGCCATCACCACACATTGGCTGTGCTGTCCAAATAGAATGGACTTGTGTGTTATTCTAATTTTGTTCTAATAAAATGTCCAGCAACTCTGCTTTGCCTTTTGGGCAGGATATCAGGGGTGGTAGGCTATTGGAAAGAAGCCTGAGGATGAGAGAGATAATAAATGTCTGTGCTACTAGTCCTCCTACTTCTCCAGACAGAGAGAAGCATTTTCAAGTTTTCTTAAAGAAGGAAGACTGATGATGCACTAATAGGACATCAAGTCTGTCCCCAAGGAGAGGAACTGAATGAGGTAGGAGGGTTTTCCATGATTCCCAGTAAGTGGAAAGCTTTGGAGAAAGAGTGATGACTGTAATTCTTACTGACCTCTTTGAAGATAACAATCCCTCTCTTTCATCTTTGTGTTGCCAGTAACATAAACATTTGTTGTATAAATATCTGTTAAACAATTCAATGGGATTTTATTTGAGAGGGGGCTTTCCTGGGAAGCATGAATACAAGTGCCTATTATCAGAAGAGCTCTGCTGTATTCTATGCGAGTGAAGGATGTGTACTTTTGCACTGATGTGTGTGCGCACTGACACAGGAGGAACGTGAGAGAAAAAAATGAATAAAATAATAGGTTTGCTGAGCACAGAAAATGATTATCAGAATTAAAGATGTGCCTGTCAAAAGATGAAAAGGTTCATTTATTTACTCACTTTCTCAATAAGAACGCAGTGAGCAGTTGTGTGCCTTGGCCTTGAGCTAGATGTTGTGAAGGACACAAATCCATGATAGAGATCTGGCTGTCCTCACAGGTGATTTCCAAGGATGCATCACACCTGCTGTTACAAACGACTCAATTTCTCTGACCATCTGTGAATGAAGTCCCCTCGCACTGAGTTCCTTACTAAGCGTTATATTCACTGGCAAGCCCACCACAGGTGGGTAAGGCAAAGCAGACAATGTTGGTCTTGTCCCTGCATCTGTCACCTTCACACGTGCCCCATTAACACGGGTCTCTAGTCCTAGCTGCCTCGAGCGTCCAGGTTAGCACCACACATCCCCTATACCACTCCTTCTGTGGAACAGAGTGCTTGGTTTTTCACTTTTGTTTTGTTTTTAATGGTCTCACAGAACAGTCAGCTCCATGTTTATCTTTGCCCTTGGAGCAGTCAATGCACTAGCTTGAAAGGGAGAATTCTTAAACCGATTTTCAAGAATTCAGTGCTGGTAGCCTTGTGATCGAGAAGATACAGAAGGATAGACAGCCAATAAAATGTGTAATATCAAAATATCCTTTGGTAGTTGGAGTTTAATATTGCTGGGAATTTCAGAAGCTGGGATGGCACATCTACCTTACAGTCGCCTCATCAAAGACTGCAGTGTTTATGTACCAGTGCCCAGCAGTGGGTGAGCGAAGGCTGTTTCTGGGTGGTGAGGAGTCATCTGGTATTTCTGGCCTACAATGTGCACAGGCACAGTGGGACCTGGTAGAGCTGATGCTGGCTGCCAAGAGAACTGTGAGGCAGACATGAGCTGCCGGTCTCTGGAAGTTGGACTCACGGGCACAGAGCAATAAAGGCCGAGGATGTAGGAACTGAGCACCAGTGATGTCTGTATCATTGGACACAGGCACATCAACATACTTTCCCTCTCCAAGGACTTTCCATTCTACTTAGAAGAATGTGATATACAGGTAAAAACTTCAAGCGATGAGATCAGATTCCATAGCTCTGTAGAACTAACTTGCCATTAGAAAATGACATTGGGAAATAAAGATGAAAGTAACTTGATAAGGAAGGCAGGGTCACAGGTTATGTCACTCAGGGCTAAAGGGCCAGCTCATAGGAATGAGGGAAGGGAACAGGCCAGCTTTGAGAAGACCTCGAAAGGGACAGAGAGAAGGATTCAGTCATGTACTTGATGGGGTCAGAGAAGGGAGAGAGTAAGCCTAAATTGGAATGATAGCCAATGAATATTCACAGGCTACAGACAGCATCGTTCTTGGAAGAATAATAATTGACCTAGTCCAAGGTCAGTAAGAGCTGGGTCTTCTGTATTATTGTTATTATCCTCCTCCTTCAGTCATAACTGCGGGGCCCACTATGTAGAATCAAAGCATCTTCACATCTTTGATTTCCATCTGCCATCTGGTATTAGACCCCTCGTTTTCATTAGAGGAATTAATAGTGGCTGCATTGATTGATTGTGTGTTGCTTAACACACTAGCTCAGGGTAAGTATTTTGTAGGAGTGAAGAGTTTTCCTTGGCTCAGAGTTCTGGAGATTGAAGAGCATGATGCCTACCTCTGCCCGACTCTGATGAGGGCTTCATGACAGTCATCATCACAGTGGTGAGTGTAGACGAAGGGAGTGGTCCCTGTGGAACAAGGATTCATTCACCAGAAGTGCTATGCTCTCTCATAACAACCTATTTTTGTAGAAACTATTCAATCCCAAGAGACTATATTAATCCCTTCTAAGGATGATGTCTCCATGACTTGGGAATCTCCTGTTAGGCTCCCCTTCAAAACTGCCACACCGAAGGCCAAGTCTGTAGCACATGGATCTTTTTGAGGACAAAATATATCCAAACCATAGCAATGACAACAGCAGCAGATAACATTTATTAGACATTCAATAAGCATAAGCCAGTGTGCTAGGTGCTTTACATACATTCACTCATTTTGTCTTCTGTAAACCTTGAGAGGTAGGTATTATCATTGGCTTCACAGTGAAAATAAGGGGCTGAAGCAATAACTTCTCCCAGAATAGACAGCTTTATGTGTTCGAGCCAGTGTTTAAACAGAGGGAGCCTCACACCCAAGCCTGCACTGATTCCCTGCTTTGAGAATGTTGGGATGAGACTAGCTTGAAGGAGGATGCATAAGGAAGTATGGTGCCAAATGCCTCCAGAATTCAGAGAGAGAGAGAGAGAGAGAGAGAGAGAGAGAGAGAGAGAGAGATGTCGAGGTTGATTCTAAGATCTGTTCAGTCCTGAGACACCTTATCCTATACTCACCATCTTGGAAATGAAAGGAAAAAAAAAACTCAAATGGTTGACTTGTGGGAATGGACATTTTAAAAGTGAGAGTTCTCTCTCCTGCTTCTCTGACTCCTAAGATATGTAAGCAGGGCCACACTGTAGTGTCATCTGAGAGAGAGCTTCCTGCCTTCTCGCCTTCACCATGCTTAAGATGAAGAGGAAGGTCATACATACATATTGTCGGAGGCTTTCTGTGCTTCTCCCTTCTCAACTCAAGAGCCTTAATGATTTGGAAAGCTAGCATTCTTGACTTCCTATTGTAGTGTTTCTCTTCTCACATTCAGAAGCAGATTGTGCAGCTCCCTGGCATCCATCTGCTTTTTCTTTCATTTGAGCCTTCAAATGAAAAAGAAAGATAGCAACATTATTTCTACTCGCACTGATGTCTTCACTCTAACCTAGGAAACATATGATCTCCTCCCACTTCATGTGACCCTGGAAGTTGGCCTGCACTGATTAAAAAAAAAACCCACAAACTATGGAGTAGAGGTTTTCTTTGCACTATATATTAACGAAGCTATAAATTCTGCTTCAACACAGTTTGAAGAATGTAGGAATGTGATCACAAGAAAAGAAGGTGAATTCTCTTGGATCACGTGTAGAACTTGTTTTCTCTGGGTTGAAATAGCTCCTTGGACACTTCTTACACTTTTCATATACACTGATCTATTAGGAATGAGAAACGTACCTACTTGACATCTCCATAGGATAAATCTTTATTCACTAGGGAGAAGTAGAAGGGCAGTCACAAAGCAAATACCTCCCAAAATATTTTAGAAAGATATCTCAGATCTGAAATATACAGAGAGCAACTAAGAATTCCCAAATTAGGCCGAGCAACTTAGGAAAATCATGACTATTTTATTGTTGCTGATAAGTATGCCTATTACTAGAACTCATACTGCCTGCTGGATATAGGCAGTCTTTAAGAATCGAAGCCCTGAAGGCTTTCCATGTAGCTCAAAATTCCAAGTGCATAACAGATCGACAGGCAGATGTGTGGCATACCCTTGTAGAGCTTCTCAGTGTTGGTAGCAGGGCAGCTGGAGATTTCTTTTTCATGGAGCTTTCCTGTGCAGTCGGATGCTTGGTAGCAACCCTGCCCTCTACCCATGAAATACCAGTAGCTACTCCTCTACTGTTTTACTTGTGACAGTCGAAATGTCTTCAGGCATTGTCAAACACCTCCTGAAAGCCAAAGCCACAGCAGATGACTAGCCACAAGAAACTGGACTGATCTTTTGGAGTATGCATCTTTTTCATTGTAGAATATGCTTTCAACCAAACTCATTTCCATTTTCTTTAGGGCCACAGCTTTCTAAATGTTTCAGTTATATGATATATAAAATAACATATGGTTTACCCTCACCCAATTTAGTAAATCTAGCTGTCAATCTTTTTAATGACTTCATACTGTTCAACAGTCCGATAAATTAAAGTTTACTTAATCAATTTTTCCTGCTATTTCTGGTGTTTTAAAATTATAAATAATGGTTCAGTTTATGTGCTCATTAATTCCTTAAAACCTTTGTGAGCTTTCTCCATCACCAGAAATTGTTATATCCTAGTGAATAAGTCACATAAGAATGGAGCTTACTCATTTAGCTTACAAAAGTATTGATACATATAAATAGTCATTCTAAATTATAAATACGTAGGAAATTCAACTAATATTAAATGTCATTAATGGAATAGAGGGATGAAAATAAGGAGTCATTTTAAATAGTACATTAATTCACTTTCTGTAGTGTGACCAAAATATCTGGAAAAAAAATACTTAAAGAGAAGAAGAAATTATTTTAGCTCATGGTTTCAGAGCTTTCAGTTCACAGGCCTTGCCTCTGAAATCTAGACAGACCTCAGGAAGGGTCTGTGGTGAGGCAATCTACTATGGTATCAGGAGAATGATAGCACTTTATGGCAGCCAGAAAGCAGAGAGAGAAATACAAAAAGTGGCTTGGGCAGAATTTGGCTCCCAAGAACCAGCCCCTACCAATTTACTTTCCAGGCACCATCTAGCAAAGTTCCTAGAAGCTTCCAAAACAGTGCCACCAGCTGGGAATCAAGCTTTCAACACCTTAGCCTTTGCCACGGTGGGGGTGGAGGAGTCTTAAGAATGAAGAGCTAGTCCACTCTGAGCAAAGAGAAAAACAAACCCAAACTCCAATGGGAAAGAACAGAAGGGAGGCCAAGGTGGCTGGAGTATAGCGCACAAGGAAGGAAGTGAGGTCATAGGAGGTGGGGCACATAAAGCAGGGACTGAAAATGTCAGGGCCATCATGATTGTATCTATAGATGATAGATAGATGATAGATAGATAGATAGATAGATAGATAGATAGATAGATAGATAGGATATAGATATCTAGATTTTTATGACCAAAGCATTGAATAGCCATTTATGATCTTTAAAAAGGGTGGGGATTGGGGCTGGAGAGATGGTTTAACGGTTAAGACATTTGCCTGCAATGCAGAAGGAACCAAATTTGATTCCCCAGTACCCACATAAAGCCAGATGCACAAAGTGGTGCCTGTGTCTGGAGTTTGTTTGCAGTGGCTGGAAGCCCTCCTGCACCCATTTTCTCTCTCTTTGTCCCTTTCTCAAATAAATAATAAATAAATAAAATATTTTAAAAGTATATATTAAAAAAAACAGGGTGGGATGGCGTGATCTAGCCTGTGGCTAGCCTGTGATTTAAAATAATTACTCTGTTTAGAAAATAAACTATTTAAAGGGAAGCATGAATTGTTAGGACTTGATAGTAGAATTCCCTAGTGATGCAGGGAGATGAAGAGTAGCAAACAAATTCAAGGAGATTCAAGTGCAATAGGCTTTGTGGTAAAAGACTGAAGTCAGGCAAGAAAGGCGAAAATGGAAGGAGGTACTTTTAGATCTGTGTCCCAAACCACCAAGAAGAGGATGGTACCACTCAATGAGATGGGGAAGAATGGCCAAGAATGAATTTGACCAAGCTGAGTAGGAAAGCCTGCTTTGCCTATTAGAAACAAGTGGAAATGGCAGTTGGGATATGAGAACCTACTGTTTGAGGGAGTCATGAGCTAGGGAAATAAAATTGGGAGCCAATAGTTAATGTAGTGCTGGAATGCACTGCACAGGCTGCCAGGGGAACTGATCAACGACAGCTGGAGTAAACAGAGACCACTGACAGGAAACATAATCTGCGGCCATGAGTAGGCTGACCACACCTCCTACTGGGAGGGAACAGGGAACCAACAAAGGAGCTCTTGTGTAATGGAGGAGCCTGGGCCTGGGGGAGACAATCAACAGCTTTCAAATTTGGCCAATTTTCCACTTAGTGAGGGGGACTCCTTGTCTGGAACTAGGGATTCAGGGCGATAGGCACCGGATCCCGTACTCTTGGGCTCCCAAGACAAGATGCACTATGGGAGCGAGTGACATGGAGGCTACTAAAAATAGAATCTAGGTAATCCAGAATTGTGTATATTTGTTAACCTACACTGATCTCACTCTCCGATGGAGATTGTGTTTGTGTTTTTCAGGATGCAGCGAGAGAGCTGGGGCCCATCTAACCTACCAACCGACCATAGGCCGATAGCTGAGATTCTGGCAAGAGAGGACCCACCACAGTCATATCGTGGAGGATCCAAATGGAACCCCGCAGAGAATGACTGGGATGAACAAGGGGCCCACAGCCACAGCCATTAAATCAACACAGGATAAGCCAGTGAGACAGAAACCAATGATTTCGACACAAAGACCTCTAAGCTCACAACCTTAA
>PVHP010030801.1:0-21444 GCA_004024765.1 Zapus hudsonius | reverse complement strand
AAAAAAAAGAGAAAAAAAAGAAAAAAAAAGTTGAAAATGAGAGACACTCAAGGGCCCTGTAGGGACAGGATAGACGCGCGGAACACGCAGAGGGAGGGAACCCAAGGGAAGCCGGCAGAGGCTGAGGAAAAGCCTCTGTCAGCCGGCAGGCTGAGGCTGCTCTGGCTGGGCTTGCCGGTTCGTGACAACTCACTGCCTCTGGAGAGTGCTGGTCCTCGATGGAGGCTTCCACTGGTGAGAATCCTGTGCTGCGAGGTATCTGCAGCTCAGAGCGTGACTGCAGCTTATGTCCACGACCTGGATCCCTGCTGAAAACCCTGACCCTTGTCTCCCAAGGGACGTGGTGTGTCTGCTCGTCAGATTTTTTTTTGAACCCACAAAAATTGTTATTTAAGGTCTTTATCTCAGGAATAACTAAAGTATAAATATTGAAATGTTAACTTTTATCTTCCTAGTAGAATAGTTATGATCTGTCAATTTCAAATGTCAATTCTGGAAATCAAAGCTGAGGAAAAAGCCCTTGCTCCTGGCTTACAAGATAAATAACTGTAATGATTTACAAAGAACATTTAAAATACAAGCAGTTGGTTTTAATTTGTCATAAATATAGTTGGGGTTTAACTACCCATTTCAAGACCTGGTAAATCTTTACTACTTTTAGTATTAGCTTTTTAAGACCTATTAATATGGTATATTTGAATTAATTGTTTCAAAAAAATTAAAATGCTGTGAATGCATCACAATTTAGAGGGACAATAAGTGCCTAAAATACTGAAAGTATAGTTTACTTATATAAAACAGCATTTATTTAGTGATAAGATATTTTGTCAAATTATAAATTTTTGTACTGGCTACACTGATTTTTGTTTTTTTTTTCCAGGCTTTCTAGCCCAGACTGACCTGGAACTCACCATATAGCTTCAAGCTGATTTTTGAACTCACAGAAATCCTCCTACTTCTGACTCCCAAGTATTGGGGTTAAAGTTGTGTACCACCATGCACCATGTTGGCTACATGGATTTTTATAATATTTTCTCCTAAATATACTAGAAATTAAATGTTATTCATTTTTTTACTAGTCAATGGTGACAAAAAATGATAGGGCATAAAAACTTTATGTTAATTAAAATGTTACTGGATTTTGGGTCCAGGGAGGGATTAGATTCCATAAAGAAGCAGGAGATCCCAGGCCTCTGGACCCAGCTTTGGGTCTTTGTCCATGTTAGCAGAGCATTGATAATGTGGACTCAGAGAAGGGTAAATTATGAATTATAAGGTTTATTTTAGGGAAAGTTAGGATCCAGAGGAAAGGCAAGTAGGAAGGTGCAAGCCCAAAGAAGTTCTTCCCCAGGGAAAGGGGAGGGGAGGTGGAGAAATTTCTCTCACATCTTGGAGGAAGCCTCTGGGAAAGACACACACACACACACACACACACACACACACACACACACACACACGGAAAACAAAGCAGGAGAGCCCAAGCCACACATGATCTCCCTCACATAGTGGGTCAAAGAAGACTAAGAGAGAATAAGGGGCTCAGCACTTAAAGAGACAGCACATGTTTAGCAAATTAGGAAAGCATTCACAAAACAAATGTAGAAAGCAAGCAGGAAAATGCTCAGAACAAAAGAAATCCTCCCCAAGTTGGGATGGAGGAGAGCTTACCTCAGGGGCCAGGAGAGTGAGAGAGATTTACACATTTATGGATCAGATGTCCAATTAGACTGAGCCTCATCATCAGACCAGGTGTATAATGGAAAAACCTGATTGTTTGGTGGCCTCATCAGGCTGACTCAGAAAGGGCCAGCCCATACGTGTGGTAAGTCTGGGGAAAGCTTGAAGAAGCAGCATTAACTTGTCACTGGAGTTGATGCTTGCAGCCATCTTGGATAAAGCTGTGTCAGACACGGGTTCTAGTCTTGCCAGGGCAGGTGTGATAGTTAGAATGATGTCCCCCAGTAGATTCAGTAGTTTTGTTAAAGTTTGTAACTTGAATGAGGTGTCACTGTGGGTAGATCCTAGAGTCCAGCCCTAAGGTGTTTCTAGGGGAGGATCTCGGATTCTACAATGGATATGTACACAGCAGTCTGAGCTCTGAGGAGCTTACTATAGTTTGATGGTGTGTGTATGTATGTATGTATGTATGTATGTATGTATGTATGTATGTATGGTGCTAGTGATGGGTTTCTCTCTCTGCTTAGACCTGTGAAAAGGGGTCAACCTCTTTCACCATTATGAAACTTCTCCTGGACCTGTAGCTTCAATAAATCCTTTCCTCCCATAAATTGTGCCTGGTTTAGAGGTTTATCCCAACAACATAAACTACAACAGCAGGCAAGATGGCATCACCTTGGGCTTCTGTCCCTAGCTCACTACCTATTAAAAAAAAGATACTTCTATTCTCTATCAAAAATACCTCTAAATAATGTACATTAAGATCTCATTAGCTAGGAATGGTGGTGCAGATCTGTATACCCTGCCCTTGGGACGTAGAGGCAGAAGAATTAGAAGGTCAGTTTAAAGTATGTGGCAAGTTCAAGGCCAGCCTGGGCTACATGAGACCCTCTTACAAAACAAAACTCCTGTTATTAGAACATGGGCATGTGTCTCTTTTCCAGGAATACTTAGAGTGAATAACAACAACACCACTGAGGAGGTCCCTCAGTCAAATTAGCGCAGGATATAAGAGCATAGCCTGATGGGAGTATGACAAATATGCAATATGTTTATACTGTAAGGTTCATAATAATAAAAATAATTATTAAAAAGTTTAGGGCTGAAGAGATGGCTTAGCGGTTAAGGTGTTTACCTGTAATGCAAAAGGACCTGAGTTCGATTCCCCAGTGCCCATGTAAAGCCAGATGCACAAGAGGGCCCATGTGTCTGGAGTTCATTTGCAATGGTTGGAGGCCCTGGTGTGCCCATTCTATTCTCACTTTCTCTTTCTCTCTCTCTCTCTCTCTCTCTCTCTCTCTCTCATAAAGAAATAAAATATTTAAAAAAAAAGTTTAAAATATCCAAGTATTTCTCATAAATCTGCATTTTATCCTTGGGGTTATGAAATATGTTTATGTATAAATCAAATTAGAAAATAGTGATTTATTTTATATTTTCTATAACTTGCACAAATATTCATTAAAAAGATTTGATAAAAATTAACAAAAGAATATTCCTGCAGGCTGGAGAGATGGCTCAGTGGGTCATTCCCCATTGCCCACATAAGCCAGACCCACAAGGTGGTGGCCCTAGTGCTCTCTCTCTCTCTCTCTCTGTCTCTCTCTGTCTCTCTCTGTCTCTCTGTGTGTATATATATCTGCTTGAAAATGAATAAATAAAATATTAAAAGAATATTCCTGCAAAAAGAAGCTTGCACTGTTTCCCCAGGCTGGCCTTGAATTCACAGCAATCCTATCTCTGCCTTCCAAGTGCTGGTATTAAAAGTGTGTACTATCATGCCCAGCTATTATAAAAGGATTTTTACAATATTATATTTATTTACTTATTTATGAGAGAGAAAGAGAGAGAGAGAGAGAGAGAGAGAGAGAGAGAGAGAGAATAGGAATAGTCAAGCCAGGGCCTCTAGCCCCTGCAAACGAACTCTAGATACATTTGACACCTTGTGCATCTGGTTTATATGGGTACTGGGAATTGAATCCCGGTCTTTAGGCTTTGCAGGCAACCACCTATATACCACTGAACCATCTTTCCAGCTCATAATAAAAGAATGCTTGCCAAAGGAAGGGTAGGACTGCTTACAACTTCCAGACACAAAATGGCCTTGATATTCATGATTTTGCAGTGCCTGATAATACCTACACATAATGGGAGGAAAAGATGATGACACCGAAACAAAACAGAGACTAATTGAGAGGGGGAAGAGATAATGGGGGAGGGTGGGAGGGAATCAAAATGGTTTATGGTCTATAGTTATGGATGCTATCAATAAAATTTTTAAAAGAATGTTTAATGTACATTATTCAATGGTATTTTGATTAACACAAAACATTTTATGTCCCTTCATTTTTTTTACCCTCAACTATTTTAAAAAGATGAAATTTAATTTCTTTCCAGAATCTGTTTTGGAAGAAGAATTTTATCAAAGTCTATGTAGCCAATGTCAATTGTTTTTTGTTTTTTTTTTCTTAAGTGTCATGATATGCATAAGACATGTAATCACAGCAAGTTGGATAACCAAGGATAGGTCAAAGCAGACAATGATATCCAACACAACCCAAAGCAGAAGTCTAGAGACACTTAAGGTCTCAACAATAAAACAGTCTTAAAACTCACCCACCATGACTCAGGGAACTGAGTGGAAGAGGGGGTGGAAAGATTGTAAGAGACATAGTCAGGGAAAATATCCAGAGACATTGCTCCCCTCAGCAACAACACACAAAGAGGGGGCAACCTTGCTGTGCTACGTATAACCCCCTAACCCAGGGACTGATCCACTACTACCATGAGGAACCCCAGTGGGTTGGGAACTAGGAGGAAGGAATTGGGGATACCATCATAAGATTTGCTCATACAATATATGCAATTATGGAAAACAAAGACAAAAAAGAAACTACATAAAAAACTTTTACCTTCATATCATTGTCAAACTTCACAACATAATATTTTTTTATTTCCATCAAACCTGTGATGATACAAAATTCCTTATGATTCATGGGCTGCACAAAAAATATTCTGTTCCAAATTTATAATTATTATTTCTCCTCTGTTTATTGATCTCTGTTTTCTGAAAAAAATATTTATTTGTTTATTTATTTGAGAGAGAGTGAAGAGAGAAAGAAGCAGACAGAGAAAGAAAATGGGCATACCAGGGCCTTTAGCTACTGTAAATGAGCTCCAGATACATTCAACTCCTTGTGCATCTGGCTTTATGTGGGTCATGGGGAATCGAACTCAGGTTCTTCTGCTTTGCAGGCAAACACCTTAACTGCTAAGCCATCTCTCCAGCCCCCACAGTAGAATTTTGTAGCTTAATGAAACTTTAATCTTGTAACTTCAACAAATGCTGTTTTGCACTGTATTTAAAACATTTTAAAGTCATAAAACATAGTTAATAGACTCCAAAATACCATTTATATAGATTTCAAAAAGTTCAGAGTACCTAAGTTTATAAGGCAGTATAAATTTATTAGGATTTTTCAAAACACAGTTGTATCTAAATTCTATTTATGATAAATTGACATTTTTATTTTAAATTGTTAAATTTTTCATTTACAATCATTTTATCTTTTTTTTTCATTTTGTGAATATGCATGCTATGCGGTGCATGTGTTTGAAATTATGTATGCATGTTTGCATGTGGGTGAATGTATGTGTGCACCAGTTTGTGTGCGTATATGTGTACGTGCATTTTGATGTCAGAGGTTGATGTTGAATGTCTTCCTTGACCATTCTCCACTTTAGTTAGTGAGACAGGGTCTCTCACTTGAACCCAAAGATAACTAATTCAAGTAGTCCATTTACCCAATTGCCTCTGGGCATCCTCTCTCTATCATCTCCTGAGAGCTAGGATTACAGGCTGGTCACCATGCCATTTATGTGTCTTCTGAGGATCCAAACTTCAGCATTTTATCCACTGGGACTTCCTAGCCATTATTTTATCTCTTATAAATCCTGTAACAATTTTTCAGGAAGCTGAAAATTGACATTTGAGCTAGTTAATATTTAGGTTAGGCCTGGCTTGTAGAACCAGTTTTGTGTTTTGCAGGTATAGTATATATAGTGTGGTGTATGCATGTGTGTGAGCAGGTAGCACAGACTGGCTGTCTTCATTCATCTGTTTGTTCCCTTGAGAGACAGTCTCTCCCAGGCCCCAGAGCTTTGTCTTTTTGTGAACACCAGGGATTCTCTGGTTTCTGTTCCCCAAAGGACTGAGATTACAGATGTGCATCACCATACTCAGCTTTTTATGTAGGTGCTGAGGAATGGAATTCAGGTGGTCTCATGCCATCTCAGGCCCTCATACTTGAACTTTGGCAAGCACTCTTACCCACTGAACTATCTTCCCAGTCTCCATAATCAGTTTTGTAGTCCTAAATTTTACTGTTAATTTCCTGGAATTTAACAAAAGGAGAAAAAAAAAAGACAGGGGCAAGAGCTCCAATATAATAATGTAGTCCAAAATATCATACCCCAAACATTCACATTTATACAATTACATTTTAAATTAGGCATGCTAAAAATAGTAATTTTAGCATACAATCACAAATGTAAAAATGAAGAGGCCACAGGCTTTTTTACTCAGTTAATTTGGGGAATAATAGGAACGGATTAAGTTTTGTCCTAAACTGTCTAAAACCTCAAATGGCTCATAAATAATTACATGAAAAAAATTATCATGAATAGACATGACACAATTAGATTAAATCATAGGATACCTATTAAAAACAAAATAGAAAGCTTTTATCGCTATGGAAGAACAGACCCTTCAAAAGTGGACCTTGTTCCTTGATAGATAAAAACTTTCGACTTTCTACTTTTCTGTCTGCCAGCCTAATTCCTTGGGTTCTCTGAAAATCGTGTAAGGAGGTCATGATATTGGGGGCTGACACATTTGCTGCCTGGGAATGTGGACAATCACCCTTCTGATGTCAGACCTCTGGGTCCTTACATATGAGACATGGCTGAGATGGGAACAGAGTGGTGCATTCGCATGCCCAATGACTGAACCATTTGCACTTGAAGCAGATCTGGCTTCCACTCTTCGTGGTGAATCGGTCAGCATGAACAGTCTGGGGAAGTCTAGCAAAGTTGTGGTGCTAGGGGAGCCAGTGCAACATGTACTTTGGACCCAGTGCCTCCATGTGGACACCTGCTGTCTTAGGCCAGTGTGGCTGCTGTCAGCCTATTGTTGGTGGATAAAGGTTGTGGTGTGCCTCATGGCCCCAGTGTAAGCTCAGCCACTGTCATGGACTGTTGAGAGTGAGGAGAACCTGGCACACACTTTGTCCCAACCATGAGGCACAGGTTATATGGAGGAGAGAGGAAGAAAGCGAAATGGATTGGATCCATTATCAGTGCTCCTCCCATACTAACTACAGTCATAATGTGTCTGTGGTATCTACACACACTGAAGGGAAATGAAAGGAGGGAAAGGAAGGAAGAAATCAATTGTATGTTGAGAGGGACCTGCTAGTTAATGAACAAGGCAAAGGGAAGCATTCTGGGATCCCTCCAGGCACTCCCAAAATGAGACCTCCTGATTGGCTGTTTATCAACTGCTATAGATGAGGATGAGTTCATATCGCACCTGCTGGAGTTTCCAGGTTCTTGTGTCCTGGAAACAAAAGTGGGCAGAGACACATGGAGAGACACAGAAACAGAGCACTTCAAAGTAAGGAGGTGGGCCAGAGCTGGGGAAAAGGTTCAAAGCTCAATGAGTGATTATCTCTGGCATACTAGGACAGTTTATAAGTCTTTTAGAAAGTGGTAAGAGGAGTGAGAATGCTTTTTTCTGTGCATGCTCCATCAGTTACACATCAGCCTTGATGGGGAGAAGTTTGCAGTCTGGTTTCTTTTATGCTATTTTTAATTTTTATTTTCTCTTTTCCTTTCTTTGTTCTTTTTCATTTTTCTTTCTTTTTCTTTTTCTTTTTTTCCTGAGGTAGGGTCTTACTCTAGCCCAGGCTGACCTGGAATTCACTATGTAGTCTCAGGGTGGCTTTAAACTTGCAGTGATCCTCCTACCTCTGCCTTCCGAGTGCTGAGATTAAGGGCGTGAACCACCACATCTGGCTCTTTTATGCTATTTTTAATTTTTTTTAGCTTTTACTGATAGCTTCCATGATTATAGACGATAAACTATTATAATTCCTTCCCCACCCTCCCTTATATCTCCTCTCCCTCTCATTCATCTCTATTTTGCTTCCATGTCATCATCTTTTCCTCCAATTATGAAGGTCGTTTACGCCATTTTTAATCTCCCTCTCCTCCCTACACTCCTGCCACACTGACATGGGCTATACTTGCTATTATAATGATAAAGTTGACGTTCAATATTAATTCATTGCCAGCAGATAATAAATTATATAGTTAAGATTATAAGGTTAGATATTTTAATATCTAATTTGGTGTGCATGCACATTGTAAAATAACCAAAATAAAACCAGTATTGGTTACAAAAAGGCATTGTTAGGTTACAAGCACACACCACAGTGCCTGACATTTTTACCTGCATACTGGAGATGGAACTCAGGCCTTCATGTTTGCAAGGCAGTAACTACTGATTGAACTATATCCCCAGGCCCACTGATGTTATTTTCAAAAATCTTCACAAAAGATGTGTCAAAATATAAATTTTTCAAGCTGGAAAGATGGTTCAGTAGTTAAGGCACTTGACTACAAAGCCTAATGACCGTGGTTCGATTCCCCAGTACCCATATAAGGCCAGACACACAAGGTGGCTCATGTGTCTGGAGTTCATTTGCAGAGGCTGGAGACCCATTCTCTCTGTCCTCTATCTCTCTCTGCTTGTAAATAAATAAATAATTAAAAATATTTTTAAAACATAAAAATTATAAATTTTCTGAAGGATTTTCAAAGGTGAAGATTTGCCTAAAGCTAATGTAAATAACTCTCTTACAAAAGCAACAGGATGGAATTACAAGAGAAATTTTATTCTTTTCCATAGTTTTTGGATATTTTTAAATGAATATAAAATGTTTATATAAATTACCTCAATAATTTTATTGGAGAATAGACATAAGTTTATATAAAACTTAAAAGAATCAATCTTATAAGAAAAATTTTTATATGTAAGTAGATTGACCATAACCAAATTTTTATAAGGTTTTTAATGCTTGCTGTTCCAAGTAATTAGATTTCCTTATAATGTTGATCTAATTTGTGTAAAATTTTAAACAGGCTAACTTTAAAGACAGGTATCTAATGTTTTGCATTTACTGTTATTTTTTCAGATTATTAACAGAATCAGGACTCTTTTACATTTCTGTTTAGGTTAATATCTTTTGATGATCATTTTGTAGGTCATGTTAAATGGGGATATCACATTTAAGAATCAAAGGATAAGCATTTTATGGTCACTGATGCTAAACTTTCTAACAGGAAGCCTAGATGAAAAGAGTTTAAAGGAAAAAAAAATCATTGTTGCCTATCTGCCTTTGCTTCTTCCTGAGTGAGTGTGTTTATTGCTGCTGCCTCCATCTGCCACTGGCATCACATTCCAGGTTCTTCAGTCTTCCAATATGAACTGAGTATCAGTATATCTCTAAGAAGCTCCTAGGCATTCAGCATGGAATTGGGAATACTGAGGCATCCAGCTTCATGGACTGGGTTCTCAACTTCTCCAGCAGGCAGACAACCATTGCTGAACTACCCAGCTCATATATTGTAAGCCAATCTAATAAATCATCTTTGTAATATGTATGTATGTATGTATGTATGTATGTATGTATGTATGTATGTATGTATGTATATTGTTGTAATCATGCACATGCCACTGAGATGAATCTCCAAACCAGGCACAGTTATTAGATGGAAAGGATTTATTGAAACTACAGATTCAGGGAAAGTTCCATAATGGTGAAAGAGGATGGCCAATTTCACAAGTCAAAGCAGAGAGAGAAACCTATCACCAACATCATACAAAAACCATCAAAACATGCAGGGGAAGGAGAGAAATTTTCTCCCACTTTATATAAACTTAGGGCAGGGTCTTGAAACCCTTTCCCAGACGTGTTGACTCACTGAGTCTCTGAAATTTCCTTCCTGCAAGGCTTTCCCAGGAAAAGATATTAATTTCTAGCTCTTCTGAGCTTCATTATACCCTACCCCTGCTGAGAGGGCTGCCTTCCTATGACCATCCTCAGAGGCCTATCCAAGAATACTAAAAAGTTCAAGTTGACAACAAAACTCAATCATCTGTTCCACTAGACACTCTGCCTAATACAGCAACTACCATTTAGTATTCTGGTCTCACCAGGGCAGGTGAGGATCTGGTCCTTTTGGGCTTGTGTCCCTAATTAACTACTTACAAAAGAGGACTACCTTGCTTCTGCTACTGATCCATACCATGACACTAATCATTCAGCCAAAATGATTAGGTATTTCCAAATTCTGTGCACTCCCAGTAACAACTTTCTAATAATTGAAAGTATTGGAGATCTATCTAAGGAACACATCTATAAATAAATGTATTCTTTTTTAATCTTTATTATCCATAATTAGATATACTGTATGAACAAAAAATGTGTTGGTATCCCCAATTTCCCTCCTGCCTGTCCCCAGTCAGCTGGATATCCTCCTCCATGGGCAAAGTGGATCAGTCCATGGGGTAGGGGGTTATAGATAGCCTAGAAGTCAACCTGGTTCCACCCCCCTTTGTTTGTTGGTGCTGAGGGAGGCAATGACTGTGGAAATTCTCCTTCACCATGGATCTTACATTCTTTCTGCCCCTCTTCTGCTTAGATCCCTGAGTCATGGAGGGTGAGTTTTAAGTCTTCTTTATTGCTGAGGTCTTAATAGCCTCTGTACTTCTGCTTTAGGGAGTGTTGAAAATCATTGGTGTCTGTTTCAGTGGCTTATCCTGAGTTGACTGATTGGCTGTGGTTATAGGTATCTTGCTTATCCCACCACTCTGCGGGGTTTCATGTGGGACTACTCCACAGTAGGTCTGGAGTGGCTCATCTCTTGCCATGATGTCAGCATCGGCCTATGGCTCATTTGTAGGGTTGGAAGAGCCACAGCTCTCTCGCTGCCTTCTGAAAAATACAAACAAAATCTCCATTGGAGAGTGAGATCAGTATAGGTTAACTGTGATACACATTTCTAAATTGGCAAGATTCTATTGTGAATAGCCTCTTTGTAGTTCACTGGTAAAGTGAATTTCTCTTTGGGAGCCCAAGATTTTGGTTCCCAAAGGATTTTGCCCTGAGTCCCAATTCCAGTTAAGGTCAATGAGTGGATTACTTGGCCAAATTAAAAGCTGTTGATTACCTTCCCTAGGCTTTGGCACCTCCAATACACAAGTAATCCCTTGTTCATTCTCTGCTCTCTGCCAGAAGGAAATGTATTCAGCCTACTCATGGTGACAGACTGCATTTTATATCAGTGGTCTCCATCTTCTCCAACTATCATTGACCAATTTCCCCTGGCAGCTTATGCAGTGCCTTCCAGCACTGCACTAGCTACCATCTGGGGGCTGGTTACCATTCTGGACCTTGCAGGGTCTCTCGGTGCTGATCGATGACTTTCTATGGTTTCCTCAGCAATAAAATCTTACCTTTGGCCTGAGATGGGTATTCAAGAGCTTTGGCAAAATCCTGTCTTGTTTTGGGGGCCTCATGGGTCTCTTTAATCAAAAGCTCAGTGAGGGAAGGAGCCAATGACTGGGAGAAGGAGTTGGAGGTCTGATCAGGTTTTCATGGGGTTAGTCTTTCTCCCCTTCTATTCACGGTCCCTCTTCCCAAACTGTGCCCATTTCCTGCTCAAAAGATTACATTATGTAAGGATTTTGATTTCGATTCTGTTGTGGGCAGCTGTCTAGTTGCTGCGCAGAAAGAACCCAAACAAAAGCGGCTTGTGGAGAAATTGGTTTATTAGGCTTACAGACTTGAGGGGAGACTCCATCCAGGAAGGGAAAATGACAGCATGAGCAGAGGGGTGGACATCACCTCTGCCACAGCACTGGAAACAGCGGAAAGAAGGTGTACCAAATACTGGCAAGGAGAAGCTGGCGTATAACCCCCATAAGCCCACCCCTAACAACACAGCTTCATCGAGGTTGTAAAACCCAAACTGTCATCAAGCTGAGGATCGATCTATCAGAACACATTCATTGGTTTGTGGGGGACACCTGGATCAAACCATGACAGTCCACCCCTGGCCCCCACAAACTAATAATCATACATGATGCAAATACAATGTGTTCAGTTCAACTCTTAAGTCCCCACAGCTTTCAACTGAGCCATAATACCAAAAATAAATCTGTAATGGCACAGAACATTCACAATGCAAAACATGAGGCACAGCAAAAACAGATTGACCAATACAATACAAGATTTAAAACAAGCAGGGCAGCATCAGTCTCTAACTCCAAGTTCAATGATTCTAACCAGTAACACAAGTCTCTTGGAGATTCAATTCCACCCCTCCAGCTCAGCTACTCACAGTCCATCAAAACGTCATCCGGTACTGGCAGCTTGCCTTGGCACCCATTCATAGTCCTGGAATTCTTTGGGTCTCCATTGCAACCCACAGTTCATCCTCATGGCTCCATTGGGCTCCATGCAGGCAACCTAGCACAGCTTCACATGCCGATGGCCATTTTTCAAAAACAAAACTGTGTTGCAATTCCAATGACCCTCTCTTTCTAACCAATCTTCATTCCACAGAACCAGCTGGGCTACCAATTTGTTAATCCAGGGGGGATCAAAGCATTCAGGCCCCTTACTTCAAAGAGTCCGCATTCTTCCTGTTGTTCCAATGCAGACCAGCTAGCCCAATTTTAGTGGCTGTAATCTCTCAAACAATTGCAGCAGTTTTGACCCAAAGATCTTTCTTTCTGTGCCATCTCCATCTGCTCACAACAGTCATCTTTACGTCAAGCTACCCTGCACAGGTTTCCAGGACACAGGCAGGCAGAACGCAGCAAGCCTCTCATGCAAGCTGCTTCTGGCACAGTCCTGACAAAGTTCTTTCTCACCCTCGTAAGCCAAACCTCACAGTCTACAGTTCTCATTACATTCAGGTCTTTAAACTCTGACCAGAATGATCCATCACACTGTACTTACAGCACTGCAAGTCACCTCTTAGGACGAGGTTTCCAATCCATCCATATTCCTCCTGCATATCAATTCCAAAATGCCAAAGCTACAGAATCAGGGTTCTAGCAGCAACAGCAGACCCCACATCCTGGTACCAAAACTGTTGTGGTCTGCTTTCTAGTTGCTGCTCAGAAAGAACCCAAACAAAAGTGGTTTGTAGAGGAATGGGTTTATTTGGCTTACAGACTCAAGGGGAGACTCCATTCTGGCAGGGAAAACGATGGCATGAGCAGAAGGGTGGACATCACCTCTGCCACAGCACTGGAAACAGTAGCAGGAAGGTGTACCAAATACTATCAAGGGGGAGCTGGCTTATAACCCCCATAAGCCCGCCCCAACAACACAGCTCTAGTGAGGTTCTAATTCCCGAATTGCCATCAGCTGAGGATCGATCTATCAGAACACATTCATTTGTTTGTGGGGGACACCTGGATCAAACGATGACAGATTCATTATTGGTTTAGCTTAGCCCCCTACTTCTTCCCCCTCATTCCTTCCACCTTTTTCACAGACTCTCATTTCTCCTGACTGGTTTGCTTAGAGTTTAAGCTTAACCTGATTAGGAACTGCATATGAGAGAATATGCAGCATTTGACTCTGTTCTTTTTTGAGTTTGCTAAGTAAGATCTATTCCAGGTCAGTCCATTTTATTATGTCATTTTATGTCATTTTATCTAAATTTTATTATGTCATTTTTCCTTTCCGCTGAGTAGAATTCCATTGTTTTAATGTGCCACAAGTTTGATATCCATTCTTCCATAGATGAACATTTGGGCTGATTCCAATTCTTGGCTGTTATGAATTGAGCTGCAACAAACATGATTTCACAAATGTCTCTGTGCTGAGATGTGACATCTCGATGGTAGATCCCTAGTAGAGAGATAGCTGGGTCCGTTGGTAGCTCTATGTCCATTCTGTTCAGGAGTCTCCACACTGCTTTCCATAGTGGTTGAACAAGTTTGCAATCCCACCAGCAGTGAATGAGGGTTCCCTTTTCCACACATCTTCACCAGCAACTATTATTGTTGGATTTCTTTATGATTGCCATTCTGACTAGGGTAAGTTGGAATCTTGTTGTTTTCTTGATTTGTATTTCCCTGATGATTAAGGATGAAGAGCACATTCTTAAGTGAGGATAGGCCATTTGTGTTTCCTCCTCTGTGAATTCTCTGTTGAGATCAGTGCCCCATTTTGTGAGGGGACAGTTTGATTTTTTTTTTAGTTCTTTGTAAGTTCTAGATATTAGACCTCTACCTGTGTTATAGCTGGCAAAAATCATCTCCCACTTTGATGGTGGCCTATTGGTTTTGAGTATGGTGTTTGTCTGTACAGAAGCTTTTAAGCTTGATGAAGTCTCATTGGTTAAGTGATTGTTGCACTTCCTGGGCTACTGGAGATTTGTTCAGGAAGTTTTCCCCTACTCCTATCTCATGGAGAGTTCCTCCTATCTTTTCTTCCAGGGTTTTCAGGGTTACAGGTCTTATGTTGAGGTCCCTGATCCATTTGGAGTTGATTTTTATGCATGGTGAAAGGAGTTTGTCTAGTTTCATTTTTTAAACATGTTTATCCAATTTATCCAGCACCATTTGTTGAAGATGCTATCTTTATGCCAGCAAACATTGTTGGCACCTTTGTCAAAGACCAAGTAACTATAGTTATTTGAGCTAAGATCAGGGTCTTAATTTCTGTTCCATTGGTCTGTCTGTCTGTTTTTATGCCAGTACCATGCTGTTTTTGTTACTATGGCTTTGTAGTATGTCTTTAGGTCAGGCATGGTGATACCTCCTAAGTTTCCCCCCCCCCCTTAGAATAGCTTTGACTATCTGAGGTCTTTTGCTCTTCCAAATAATTTTTGAGATTATTTTTTCTATGTCTATAAAGGAAGAGGCTAGGATTTTTTTCTGAATGGCATTGAATCTGTAAACTGTTTTTGGAAGGATTGCCATTTTTACTATATTAAGTCTCCCTATCCATGAGCATGGAATATCTTTCCATTTTATCATATCCTCCTCTATTTCCTTCTTGAGCAGTTTAATGTTTTTGTTATACAAGTCTTTCACATCCTTGGTTAATGATATTCTGAGGTATTTGATTTTTTTGAGGCTGTAGAAAACAGAACAGTGTCTCTGATATCTTTTTCTGTATGCCTATCATCTGCATGTAGGAAGGCTACTGATTTTTGTGTGTTAATTTTGTATTTTGCCAATTTGCTGAAGGAATGTATCACCTTCAGGAGTTTACTGATACTATTATTTGGTTCTCTTATGTATAGGATATTGTCATATGCAAAGAGGTATAGTTTTAATTCTTCCTTTCCAATTTGTATCCCTTTTTATGCTTTTCTCCTGTCTTATTGCTTGGGCTAGGACTTCAAGCACTAGGTTGAAGAGCAATGGTGAGAGAGGATACCCCTGTCTTGATCCTAATTCAAGTGGGAACTCTTGAGTCTTTCCCTACTGAGTATGATTTGGGCTTTATATGAGTTTTATATATTACCTTAATAATGTTGAGGTATAAGCCAACTATGCCTAGCCTTTCCAGTGTTTTGAACATCAAGTGGTGTTGAATTTTGTCAAAGGCTTTTTCTGCATCTATTGAGATGACCATGTGGTTTTTGTGGTTGAGTCTATTAATGTGTTGGATTACATTTATCGACGTGTGCATATGTTGAACCATCCTTGCATCCCTGGGATGAAGCCAACTTGATCAAGGTGGATAATACTTTTGCTGTGTTGTATCCAGTTTGCGAGGATTATGTTCAGAATTTTAGTATCTAAGTTCATCAGGGATATGGGTCTGTAGTTTTCTTTTCTTGTTGTATCTTTGGTTTGGGGATTAGTTTGGAAGCCTTCCCTCCTTTTCTATACTCCAAAAAAGCTTCAGAAAGAGTGGTTTCAGTTCTATGATGTTGGTTTGGTAGAATTCGGTTGAGAATCCATCCAGTCCGGGACTTTTCATTTTGGGGAGATTCTTGATTACATTTTCAATTTCCATGGATGTGATAGATTTATTTAGGAGCTCTATCTGCTCTGGGCCAAGCTTCCATAGTTGGTAGGTGCTCAGGAATTCATCCATTTCTTCTGGGTTCTCCAATTTTGTGGAGTAGACGTTTTGGAAGTATGACCTGATGATTTTTCCAATTTCTTTGGGGTTTATTGTGACCTCTACCTTATAATTTCTGATTTTATGGATTTGGGCCCTCTCTGTTTTTCATTTAATTAGATTGGCCAGGGGTTTGTCAATCTTATTAATTTTTTCAAAGAACCAACTCTTTGATTTATCTATTTTTAATTGTTTTCTTCATTTCCAATTCATTTATCTTAGCTCTGATCTTAATTATTTTCTTTTTGCCTTGACCTCCTATGTTTGGATTTGTCTAGTTTTTCCAATGCCTTTAGGTGGGTAGTTAGGTAATTGACTTGAGATCTCCCTGTCTTTGTAAGAAGGCATTTAGCGCTATGAATTTTCTCCCTAAGACTGCTTTTATGGTGTCCTATAAGTTCTGGTATTATGTGTTTTCATTATCATTCATTTCCAAGAAATTTTCAGTTTCCTTTTTGATTTCTTGAATGACCCATTTATTGTTTAAAAGCATATTATTCAGACACCAATAGTCGGTGTAGTTTCTGCAGCTGCTCCCATTGTTAATTTCTAATTTTAATGCATTGTGGTCTGATATGATGCATGGGGGCTACATCAATCTTCCTGAATTTGATTTGTCTAGGGATGATAGTAGAGTATTAAAGTCTCCTACTATGATGGTATTAGAGTCTATATATGTTTTGCTTTTGAGTAAATTATGATTTATGAACTGTGGAACCCTCAAATTTGGTGCATACATATTTAAAATAGTGACAACTTCTTGTTGGATTGTTCCCTTGATGAGTAAGAAGTAGCCATCATTGTCCTTTTTATTGATTTAGGTTTAAAGTCTATTTTGTCTGATATTAGTGTAGCCACACATGCTTTCTTATTATTCCCACATGTGGAAAATCGTTTTCCATCCTTTTAAATTTAGGAGATTACTGTCTTTAGCAGTAAGGCGTGTTTCTTGAATGCAACAGATGGAAGGGTCCATTTTTCTGATCCACCCTTCTAGCCTCTGTCTTTTTATAGGAGAGTTAAGTCCATTTATATTCAAAGCTATAACTCTGAGGTTTTATTTAATCCTTGCCATATGTAGGGTTATGGGGGTTGATGCCTGTACTGCTATTATTAGCACCCTGGTATTGCTTACTGTGATTGTTTTCTATTACTTTGCTGAGGTAGACTGTCTCAGATGCATGGAAAATCTCCTGTAGTATCTTTTGTAGGTTGGCCTTGTATTCAACTACTCGTAGAGCTGGCTTATTTCATGGAATACTTTCAATTCCCCATCTATTAAGAGGGATAGATTTGCTGGGTACACTGTCTAGGTTAGAAGCCATACATCTTTAGGCCTAGAAGAGCATTGTTCCAATCCCTTTTGGCTTTCAAGGTTTCAAGGAAAAGTCTGAGGTATGTCTGATGGGATTGCCTTTGTAGGTTATGAGTTTTTTCTCTTGCTGCCCTGAGGACTTTCTCATTACTTTATATGTTTGGCATTTTAACTAAGA
Source organism: Zapus hudsonius (assembly GCA_004024765.1). NCBI lineage: Eukaryota > Metazoa > Chordata > Mammalia > Rodentia > Dipodidae > Zapus > Zapus hudsonius. The sequence goes on along the minus strand of PVHP010030801.1, from coordinate 4,049 downwards.
TATATCTTGGAGAGGTCCTTCTTTGGTCCAATGTACTTGGGGTTCTGTGGGTGCCTTGTATCTGTGTGGGTCTTTCTCTTGCAAGATAAGGAAAATTTTCTTTTTTTTAATATTTTATTTTATTCATTTTCAAGCAGAGAGAGAGAACGAACCAGTGCCACCACCCTGTGGGTCTGGCTCATGTGGGTCCTGGGGAACCAAACCCGGGGCCTTAGGCACTAGAGGCAAGTGCCCCAACCGCCAAGCCATCTCTCCAGCCCAGGAAAATTTTCTTGAATAATTCTGTTGAAAATATTTTCTATGCCTATGGCCTGATTTTCTTCTCTTTCTGGGATCCCCATGGTCCTGAGATTAGGTCTCTTTATGGTATCCCACAGGGCCCTCATATTATCAATATTTGCTTCCATTTCCATCATTAACCTCTTTATAGAATCCATGCCAGTATGATTTGGTCTTACTGTCATCTCATCCTAGGCTTGTATCTGCTCTATTTCTTTTATAGTTTTACTGTTAACTTCCCACTTGGGGCTTGGTGGGTTTGGAGTGAGTTCCTCAACTAGTAAGTTCTTTTTTCATTGAGAATTGCCCATTTGGGTTCCACGTGGAGGGGTTGGTGGTGTCCTTGTGATGTGTTCACTTCAACAGTTGGACAGAGTACACTGGGCTCCATGGAGAGGTTGGGCATTCACTTGGTTTATCTGGAACTGTGTGTGCCCTCAGATCAACAGCTGGGCTAGCGAGTTGTGTCAGATCCATGGGGTGGCTTAGTGCCCTTTCAAGCCCACTACCCTGCTGGTGTGAGAGAAGGTGGGGCAATTTGGGGCTGTGCTAGGATAACCAGGAGAACCCACAGACTGACGTCTGCTGTCTGGTGTGCACCTGGGATGCACAGATGAGGCTGGGGGCCTGGTGTGCCCAGGGACCAGGCACTGTGCTGGAGGATAGGGGGTAGGGATTGAGGTGGTTATTATTCAGGTCAGGAGGCAGCCAGGAGGAGACACTGGAATATGATGATAGCTTATGAGTGAGATTGCAGTGATTCTCAGGGCCTCTGTGGGAGCAGGGTGCATGAGAGCCACATTTAGGCTAGAGCTTTGTCCGCCTGGATCTAACGGAAGTCAGTTACATCCCTCCCCTCTAAGAGGCAGTGCTGCTCCTTCCTGGATCTTATGGGGGTCAGTTCCACCCTTACCCACTAGGTGGCAGTGCTTCAACTGCTGGGAGTGTATGGGAGTCACTTCCACCCTTACCCAGTGCTGCACCTTCTGGGACTTCAGAGGAGTCAGTTACAATCTTCCCCACTAGGTGGCAGTGCTGAGCCTGCTAGGAGCTCACTGTTTACTAGCTCCTTACCTCCTTGACTCCACATCTTAAGACCTAGGAGGACCTAAGGGGGGTTAGTTCTGGGGCTTTGCCTTTGTATCTTCCACTCGGTCAGCTTTTTGCTAACCAAATCTAAGCTTTGTTTGCTCCAAAAAGAGTTGGGGACAAACTAGCACTAAGGGAAACAGGCTCTTTTTGTTTGATTTTTTTTTTCCTGTCTGCAGTATGGCTACTTGTGGTGGTGGTTGCGCTGCATTGGGACCCACTAAGTGGGTGGTCTGCTCAACTGGAATTTTAAATTGGTTATTTGGAATCCCTGACTGTACCTAAGTTATCTGCTAAGCTAAAAATTACCTTGCACTGCTCCAGTTGTCAGAGTGATAATGTATTTTACCTCTGACTGCACTTGGAGGTCAAAACGTGCCACCATATTCCCAGAATCTAAATAAATGTATTCTATATATTTAAATGTTTTTGTTTATCCTTAAAAGAAAAAAATCCGTGGGGTTTCGGCATAAATATAACATTATTGACAAAGTATGTTCAGTCTCATGTAATTTGCTTATTAAACATTATAGTCTGTTCATAGTCATTATAATCTGTTCATATGAGGCATTTTAGGTTTAATAGGGCTCCTGACAGTAAACTAAAAGTGGCTGAATGCAGTAAATGTCCTGAAAGGGAAGAAATATTTTTGAGCCTTAAAGGGGCAGTGCGGAGGCTGGAAATGTCAAAATGAGTTTCACTTTCCTAGAAATGTAGATGAGATTGTTCCCTTTCCTGGAAACCTAGAGAAGTGCCTGGATACCTGGCATGGGGGTTGAACCTACTAGATTAGCCCCCATCCAGTGAATTCCCATTCCCATAAGAGACCACAATCAGAAACACCAGTTGGGCTTTCCCATTTCAAGGGGTATCCCTCCTGCCTTACATCAGGAGCTCTACTTTCTTTCCTTCTTTGCTGTAAAATCTTTCTAAACTTCACCCTGTATGGTATGTGGATTTTATTCTTTGAAATTCCTAAGACAAGAACCTGGAGGCCACTGAATCAGTAGAAGTTGAGCATGGCCATGTGGAACCCTAATTACTGGGTTAATGCCCAATTGAGGGCCAATAATGGCTCTTTCCCTCTAAAAAAAAAAATCAAAGAGGAGCAAAAAGCTTGCCTCTTTTGGTTGGGAATTTATTGTATTTAAGAGGGACAACAGGATGCTGACCTTAAAGCTGACTTCAAAAAGCAAGAGTCTCTCACCATACAAAAGAATCAAGTCCAAATGGATCAAAGACATTAATATCAGACCTGAAACTCTGAATCTGCTAGATGAAAAAAGTAAAGGAAGCACTTCAACATATTGGCATAGGCAATAACTTCCTGAATATAACCCCAGTTGCTCAGGAAGCAAAACCCACCATTTGGACCTCAGTAAATCAAAGAGCTTTTGTACAGCAAAGAACACTGTGAACAGAGCAAAGAGGCAACATACCCAATGGGAGAAAAATCTTTGCCTGCTATACAACTGACATAGGATTAATATCAGGATTTACAAAGAGTTAAAAAAATTAAGAAATCAAACAATCCCCAAAAATGGGCCATGGAATTGAATAGAGAGTTCTTACAAGAAGAAATACAGAAACTACAGGCCTGTAAACATCAAAAACCACCCTTAGCAATTGGGGAAATGCAAATTGAAACTAATCTGTTATTCCATCTTACTCCTGTAAAAATGGCTACCATCAAGGAAACAAATGACAATAAATGTTGGTGAGGATGCGGAAAAAATAGGATCCCTTTTACACTGTTAGTGAGAATATAAACTGGTACATCCATTGTGGAAAGAAGTGTGGAGGTTCCTGAGACAGCTGAAAATAGATTTACCATATGACCCAGCTATACCACTCCTTGGCATATATCCTAATGACTCTAATCACTACCCTAGAGATGCTTGCTCATCCATGTTTATCATGGCTCTATTTACAATAGCTAGGAAATGGAACCAGTCTAGATGTCCCTCAGCTAATGAATGAATAATGAAGATGTGGTTCAGTTATGCAATGTAGTACTATTCAGTGGTTAAAAAAAGAAATTATGAAAATTTCAGGGAAATGGATGGATCTAGAAAGTATTATACTTAGTGAGGTAACTCAGGACCAGAAACCCAAACACCACATATTCTCTGTCATATGTGGATCCTAGCTACAAATGGTTAGGTCTATATGTGAGTTGGAGTAAAAGTCAGTAGTAGAGGCCAGTAAGCTCAAAAGGGAGGGTGGAGAGGGGAAAATAAAGGGGAGAGTATTATATATAAAAATAGATGATCAAATTGCTGTGGTGCAATGGCCTAAGTGGGGTCAGGGTAAAAGATTGAGTAAAGGAAGGGTGGGAGAAGGGTTAATAAAAATTTAAGAGGTTATGAATAAGCCATATGGAAATCTACTTTTTTGGATAATGGCACATCCAGAAGCCATACATTGTTACTAGAAATATTTTAGTGCCAGACATGGGAAACCTTCTAATGGCTTGTTTTCAGGGATGCTACAGAGTCCCCAAAACATTACAGGCCATTGCCAAGGCTCTTGGTTGCCCAACAGAATGAGCTGTTAAAACCCTATTGCTGAAGACCACAAATATTTGATGAAGTGGTAAATGTGTCTGGAGTTCTTTGCAATGACAAGATGCCCTGGTATGCCTATTCTCTCTCTCTCTCTCTCTCTCTCTCTCTCTCTCT
>PVHP010030800.1:0-21410 GCA_004024765.1 Zapus hudsonius | reverse complement strand
TGTTTTGTTATATGACAGAGTAAGGGTTACTGTTGTATGAGCTATTTTCTTTTTTTTTTAAACATTTTATTTATTCATTTTCAAGCAGAGATAGAGAGAGAGAGAGAGAGAGAGAGAGAGAGAGAGAGAGAGAGAGAGAGAGAGAGAGAGAGAGAGAGCGCACCAGGGCCACCACCTTGTGGGTCTGGTGTATGTGGGTACTGGGGAATTGAACCAGGGGCCTTAGCCACTAGAGGCAAGTGCCTTAACCGCTAAGCCATCTCTCCAGCCCGTGAGCTATTTTCTTAATGGAACAAACTATGTGAAAACTATGTGAATTTCCAACACATTGTGTCCCAACTCCTCAGAGAGATAGCAGGGTCAATCCCTGGGAAGGGTGAACTAGTAAACAATGCATTAGTCATTCTTAAATGATGGGCACAGATGCAGACTTGTAAGCAAGGGGACAAGAAGGAAGTAAAATGGTGAGGAGCTTGCTGAGTTGAACAGAGTAACACTTCACACCTTAAAAAGACATGTTCTTTGTTGTTTAAAAATATATACATGTATATGCAAACTTATGTCAGACATAATATAATGAACCAGGCACTTATAGAATCCAAACAGGACTATTCCCCTCATTATATGAGAAATAAAACTGATAATCATAAGTGTGAAATTTTACAAAATGAATTTCATCTTCAGCTAGTGACCACAAGCTTTGTTACATTAAATTATTTTTTATTTCATTTAAATTATTTTATTTTTTTTGGAATTATATACTTACCTGCCTCATAATTGCATTTGCAATATTGAAATTGCATTTGTAACTAAATCTTTGAGATTCCCAAAGTACTAATAGACAAATGGTAACAGCCACTCTCAGTTCTGTTTCAAATGGGTTCACTTGTTTCCACCACTTTGAGTACTACTAACTAATGATTTGAGTTCCCACACCCACTTTCAAAGCTCAGTGAGCAACTTACAATATTTGAAGCATATTTTTTATTGGGAATGACATAAGTTCCAAGGCACATCTATGAACATGAATATTACAGATGCTTTCTTAGACTTGCCAGTTCCTATTCAGGTTTTGTGAAATTGGAAGCTTCATAAGTTCTTTCATTTGTTCAAACACTAAGTAAACATATAGAGAATATTCAGATATGAAAATACAATAAACATCCTTTCTTTTTCAGAAATAATTAAAAAATAAGAACTTCAAAAAATTGCTGGTGATTTAATACTGAAGAAGCACGAAAACAAGTGAGCAGATTTTAACCCTCAAATAAGAGACTTACCTTAAAATCTGTTCAGTTTGCATTTGGTAAGTTGAGTCAGGTGCATATTTTCAGTATAAAGTCCAAAGACGTATATGTGACTGAGGTTGTAGTTTGTGGGTGTACTATAATCCCATGACATCCCAGCCCTCTTTGGTGAAGGATTTTTAATGGTCTTATCTTAACTATGAAAAGAGACATCTAAAATGTAGTTTAAGCACTAGTGAAAGATAATTTAATGTGGAAGCATTCAGATTCTTACTAAAGGGGATTATCCTGAGTGAAGTTTATTTAATGTATGAATTAAATCTCCCAAAATTAAAGCAATCAAGCAGCAAGCATCCTCCCCTTCTGAATATATGACAGTGTCCAGTTAATTCATGGGTTGTAAAACTTCAGTTTTTGTAGAAAAATTTTACCTAAAGAAAGTTTTAGTTAGCTGTCACATTTAGAAAACATATCTATAGTTCAAAGATGCTATTTTTCCATGGTTGCTTAATCAAGTAAAAGCTATGTTGCATTTTTAAGCAACAACTTGAAGTAGTATGTCTGCAGCTAAGTTTTTCTTTTGAAAATTAATCATAGTGAAAGCAGATACGCACAGCCATAACACTTTTAATATTGATTTATGTTTCACATATATCACTGTAAAGTAAGTAAAGGGGCATCGTGATGAGTGTGGCAAATATGGACAAACACGTTTTAGTTAATATGAAAGTTAGCATAGCCATCTAGTAAATAGTGTTCCAACAAGTCTCCCATAATGCAATGCACATAGTTGACAGATTTTCCAAAGCTCACTCTTAAGACAAGGATATGAAAATCCATATGTAAACATTTCTGATTAATTTATAAAGTATTTTAAAAGAATTTTTTTTTTAAAAAAATCTTTGTGCTCCTTATTTCTGCAAGAACAGTTTCCAACAGATTCTGTGCTGGGTAGAACCTTCACATCATTAACATTCTAGATGGTTCCTTGTAAAATTATATATATATATTTTTTTTTTCTTGAATTCAAGCCATTCTCTCTTTAAATCAGAACATCTTTGCCAACTTCTAAATGCCAAAATGTATCTAAGCGTGGAAAGAGCTAATTTGATAATGAAATAATTAAGGCACATTTGAATTGTAGAAAAAAAAAAAACAACTCTAGGCAAACATGATTCTAAAAATAGGTGATATGACCTTAAACAGCACTCTTTTTTTTGTGAACAGGATTAACCTCTCTCTCTCTCTCTCTCTCTCTCTCTCTCTCTCTCTCTCTCTCTCTCTCTCTCTTTCTGTGTGTAATGTTTGACTATGAATGTGCATATTTCTATGTAGAGTGTACATTTTGTACTCAGGTGCACATGCATGTATAGTGTACACATGTGGAAGCCAGATGTTGATACTAAATGAATAACTTTATCATTCTCCATCTACTTGTTGAAAACGGGTCTCAGTTCTCCCATTGAGCCCAGAGGTCACCCACAGGAAAGCTAATCTAGCCACAAAGTCCTGTGGATTCTTCAATCTCTGCCTCCCAATCCATAGGAGTACAGGTGTGCACTATCACATATGTGTTTTTATGTGAGCCTGGGATCAGAACTCAGATACTCAGACATGCACAGCAAACACTTAAAGACACTGAGCCATCTTCCCAGTATGAGGTTAAAATTTTTGAGCAGTTCAGCAGGAAACACTACAAATTGATTCATATTCCCAACTGAACTGCTGAACTGAGCAGCTTGGCAGAATGGAGCTGGTTATTGGGCTCATTGATAAGATTTTCCTGAATATATATTCAAAATACTGTATTGATCAAGTCTAGGTTACCTGCCTTGGACTTTCTCTTGAGTTTCTGAGCAATGTTTTTAAATTCACTTTTGACAACAATCTTTCTTAAATGATTTCCACAAGTCAACTGCTGGCCTAAACTTAAGAAAAATACATTCCTGGGCATAATTATTAGGTCATGTGAGGAACAATCACTCAAGCTTGTTATATAAACCATCAGCTTCAATTATTTTTATGAATCATTTGATAGAGAAATCTGCCATCGCAGGTTGTAAACCTGTGGCTAGCAATAGTGGTAGTTTGAATAATGTCCCCCAATAGATTCAAAAGCTTATTATAATTGTAAATTTTCTCCAGCCAGTTCTGGATGGAGGAGGTGAGTCTCCTTGACCAGATCCTAGGGTTCAGCCCTAAGGTGTTTCTTGGGTGGGTCTGGAATTCTAGCTTTACATATGCAAAAAGCAGTCTGAGCTCAAGCCTGGAGTTCCTCTTCTTTGCTAGTTTTGGAATATGATTGCTTGCTTGCCTCTGGAAGTGCTGTTTCTCTCTCTACTTGCTTTGGTGAAAGGGAGCCAGCCTTATCCCTTAACGTCCCCTGGATCTGTTAGTTCAATAATAAATACTTTCCTCCCCAAAATTATGCCTGGTTTGGAGATTCATCCCAGCGATGTGTGGCTGACTATGACAAACCATTTTTTCATCATTGAGGGAAAACTATGAAAATAAATAAAGGTAGAAGAAAGGAATAACCAAATTGAATAATTACATCAAACAATAATTTCAGCCATTGTAGATCAAAAAATCAATGAACAAAAATGTTAGACTTAAGGATTGTATAAATTTGCACATTGTTTAATCTGCATTGCCAACCTATGTTGCAAAAATGGATATGCTTGACATAAAGGATTTATCACCAAAATAACAATTAAGAAACTTCAGTGCTTGCAGCTATATTGGAAATAACCACAATACCTCTTAATTTTTCTACTACTGTTATATTGTTTGTTAAACATAATTGGAGATTTGTATTTCAGTTCTGGAATTGAACGCTCATTCATGGAGAGTGATTTCAAAAAGTAAAGCTGATAAAAGGGAGAATCATTGGAACACATAAGGTTTTCTTGTCTGTTGGGGCAATAACATGTCTAACAATGGCTATTTTTTGTTTCATGAATGTTGTCAAAACTGTTGTAATAGAGGAAACAAAACAAAAGAATATAGTGCGAGTGACTCTTCATTATCTGTAAGAAATGAAGATGCTTATACTATTTTTATAAATTATTATTTCTTCAACATTTTCTTGCCATATGAAATCATATTGAAAAGTATAGATTATACAATTATTACTCTAGGAATAGTGACTCATTAATTTAGATATCAAACATTTCTAGAATTTTTAATATATTTAGGATATAAGTGTTTTGTAAATGTGTAAGAGGTTTGATCCTTTTCAAAGTTATTCTTAAATTTTCTGTAACAAATTAAAAGTTTTAGAATATATTTTACTTTTTTCCCCTAGTGTGTTCTGAGGGACAAGAATTGTGTCAAGACCTGGAATTCAAGCATTGACTGAATCATTCCTATAAAAAATTTTAAATAAGGGAAAAGAACCTTAAGACAGAATGCAAGTATCATTGACATGCCAGCTGAGTGTAAAAAATAGAGAACATATAAATATAAAATTGGAGATGTCCCTTAACTAGTCAAATAGAAAAGTCACAAGGAAAATAATCACATTTTATGGAGTTGTCCATAAAATTTTTCTAATTAGCCAGGTGGAGTGATTCATGATTCATGCCTTTAATCCCAGCATCCCAGAGGCAGAGGTTGGAGGATAAGCCCTTTGCTTGAGGCAACCCTGAGACTACATAGAGACTTCCAGGTAAGCCTGTACTAGATTGAGACCATATCTCAAAAAAAAAAAAAAAAAAAAAAAAAAAAAAAAAAAAAAAAAAAAAAAAAAAAAAAAAAAAAAAAAAAAAAAAAAAAAAAAAAAAAAAAAACAAGAAAAGAAAAGACAAAAGAAAAAATATATATTCTTCTAATTAAAAATAGACATTTTCCAAACACATCTAATTAGATTAATTTTGTCAGCTGAGTGAGAAGAATATATAACCACTTTTATATTTACCCTTAGTTTTCATTCCATACTTATATTTATGCATTTTTTCCTAGGATATAAACTCCATGAAAACATTAGTATACTATTATTATCATTATTGCCCTTGACACAATAAATCTTTGATTGAATACATACTCTTAATATAGCATTGCCAGCAAATATCCTCTCACTCTGAAGGTGAAAACCTCAGGATAAATACAGAGATTAACCAAATTTACTAAAGACATTGTTGGAGTAACCTTTGTGTTGCTGGGGAAAACACCAAAAAGAAGCAGTTTATGGGAGGAAAGGGCTTCTTTCAGGCTTACACATTCAATAGAAGCTTCAACATGCACCTGGAAGCTGATTCACTTCTAACCTCCATAGTAGAGAAGCCAAAAAATAAATAAATAAATAAAATATCCAGTGCCAGCAAACTGGAAGATCCAGAACTGAAGCTGACTCAGACAACACCTAGTAAGACTGGACTCAGCATCAGCCCCCAGTGACAGACACACCTCCTTTAGCAGGAATCCACCTGCTGAACACTCAACGGGAAGCATCTTCTTGATTTAAAAAAAAAACTGCCTGTGGTTATGGGGGGGACACACATTTATATTCAAACCACCACAAACACGCATGTTGTAATTGACCCCTCAAACTTTTGCCAATATAAAACTCAAAGGCCGCACAAAAATATTCAGAAGGATCTTCCTTCAATCATGTTTTCGACTTTGATTTTATGTAGCAACAAGGATAAAAATCAAACTAAGCTGGGTTTGACAGACCACAGAAATTAACTCTCTAGTGATGGTGTTCTATTCTGAAGTTTCCTCCCTTTGCCTGTGGCTTGAGGCGTGATCCCTATTTCTGTCCTCAAGCACTGTCTGTATTCTGCATTTCATAAAAAAAAAATTCCTTGTCACCAAAAAGCGGACATTAGTGAGCTTTGTGTTGCTCACTCAATGGGGTTAAAGGCTTGATGAGAGATATTCTGATAAAGCAGTCCCTGTGACATCCCGTCATGCTTCTGATTACTAATAATTATTAGCCCCTTTCCTCTTCAGTGTGACTTCCTCAAAGTTGAAATATCTCTGAAGATTAGTTTCCATTGCACTAACTTTTATTTTGCTTTAACAATCATGCCAAATCTATCTCTGACTTCTTTTGTAGATTTCAAAGTTAAATTCTTATTTATGAAAAGTTTTGAGGTTGCCTCCAAAGTCTAAATTCTATTGTTTATAAAAACAAGTTCATATTGTTTCTGTCTACCAATGTGCCCCAAACAGTTTATTTTTAGATATGAGCTATATAATTTTACTAGGAGTGACCACAAAACAACTTCACAATGCTTTTTGTCATTTTCTATTTCCCCTACTATTCAACATTTATTACCTACTCTTCTATCTTGGACCAAGAAAGAGAACTTCAATATTATTTTTTCATTTTAATATTTTCAGTTCTAAAGAGAAAAATCAACTATCATTATTTTACTGTACTGGTTAAATTCATTTGTCTCTAATATGTATGGCAAACGATAACGTTGGAAGTACATACATTTCTTTCATTTCCCTTATGTATATATCAGCTTCCCATCACTCTGACAAGACACCTGAGGTAAAGAATTTATATAGAGGAAATATTCATGGTTTCAGAAGTGTCCACCCATGGTTGATTGACTTGATGGTTTGGGGCCTGTGGTCAGGCAGAACATCATGGTGGGGAACATAGAGTGGAAGAAAGCCACTCACCTCAGAAATGCTAGGCACGTAGGGAGTGAGAAGTGAATGCATCCCAAAATCTTCTTAAAGGCATTTCCATATTGATGTCACTTTCTTCCTCTAGGCTCCCTTTCTGAATGCTCAATCGTCTTCCTGTTGTGCCACAGCCTGAAAGCAAATCTTTCAATGTGTGACATTCTGGGAAAATTTGAGATCCAAACCATAAGACTTGTCCCAATTCATCTCCTGTTTCTCTTGATCTGATGCTGCCTTCGTTCTCATCTATCTTCAGAGGATAATAGCTTCATTGCCCATTGACTTGACCAGTTGGTGAGGTTATCTCATCATGAATCTACTTGGTTTCTCTCAAGGGAAATAAATACCATCAGTCAAAATCTAATTCCATGATTCTTCTCTCTGGTTTTCTTGTTATGTAAATTATACTGTTCCATATAATATAGTTTTATTCTCTCAAAAACACCACGTGTTAAGTATAGTTTCTTTTTAAAAACTAAGTTACATTAATTCATAAGCACTTACATTCTTTTGAATGTAAATGGATGAATTTTATAAATTTCACTAATCGATTTAAATCAACAGACTGTCACGTATAATGTTAGACTCTTCGTGTAACAGAACAGTATTCACAATGTCTGGAAGACACAGACAATCTGAAAACATTTACTCTGTGTTTTCTAGTGAGTTGACTGACAAACTTTAGTGATCATAAATGTCTGGATTAGGAGGAGTCAAAGCAGATTGCCTCAGAATGATAGACACAGAGCAAATTTAGTAGCATTATTTTTTAGGGAAGGATGGGGAAGAAGGTTTGAAGTAGGATGACTCTGTAGCTGAGTCTGACCTTGAACTTACTCTGTAGTCCAAGCCTGGCCTTGAGTTTACAATAATCTTCTTACCTACATTTTCCAACTGCTGAGATTAAAGGCATGCATCACCACACCTGGCTAGTAGCATGTTTAACTTGGACATTTTCCCAAAATTTAAATGTAAGAATCAGAGATATGGAATATAAACTTTTTGCTAAACATTGAATGGAAAACATTTTTTTCCAAATTACATATTCTTCCTTGAAAAAATACTTTGATTAAACCCTAAGGAAAAATGTTAGTTATTACTTCTCCTGAGATTTGTGAGAGGCACACATTTTTTTTTAAAACTCTAAGAAAATATTTTTTAAAAATATTTTAGTTCTGAAGCTTTTAATATTTAATTGATTTCATTAACTTTTTCAAAGTCATATAAGTTTAGGGAAAAATACCAAATTTATATAAGCTTCACACTTTTGGGAGAGTTTACATAATTTCATTATCAAAAATTGCGTATACACAAAAGCATCTTTGTGAAGTACAAATGTGAAAATTGGCAATTAGAGAATGTATTTTCCATATGATTCTCAGACATAAATAGTGCAAACTCTTACTAAATTTATTGTGTTAGGGTTTGAGGATAAATGAAAGTGCTCTTGGCTTAAAATTAGCTTTTGGAGGGTGGAAAGCAGGGTTTGACTCATCTTCAAATTACCATAATCTAGCAAATTTTAGAGCTCTTATTTAACATTCAGTAAATATTTTTTCCACTAATGGATAGATACATTTAGTACATCAAAGAAGTTTATTTAGGATTGTCATAAATATCTTCTTTTTGCTTCTGCTTCCAGTAAAACCATGGCGATGTTGTCATTTAAATAAAACTTTTTGCTGTCAGTTCATTTTGTGATATACAGAGCAGGTTATAATTTGTTTTAGGAAAACTGAAGGCTACAAAATTTTTATAAAATAGTACCAAAGCCAGAATAGCATTTCAAGCACCCTCAATCGTTTTGTTTATAAGTGTGGTGAAGATAGTTTTGAGAGAGAGTGGAGCAAATTGTTATTCAGGGATGTGCCTTAAGTGTCTATAAGACACCATCATACCTGAAGAACACTTGAACTCTACTGATAGGATTTTTTGTTGAATCTTTTAATTCTTCTCTAAACTTTAGAAGTTGCTGTTTTCAAAAATTTCCTTTGATTTCCCTAGAAAATAGGAAATTGTAATACTCTCTCTTTCTCCCTCTCAGTCCACCTGATATAGAGATTAACAAAGGTCATGGGATGTTCACTCAGACAGGACATTGTTCCTTAATGGCAGTGATGTATATCCAAGGGAGTGTGGACCACCTCTATTCTTCAACACAGGTTGCACTAAGGTGGTATGAGTCATTTGTACAATCAATAGGGAAGGTCTTTATTTACACCAGATATGCTGGACAGCTCTTCATCTTGAGTGAAGCCCATTTGTGCTCCAGGATGGAGACCAAAGTATGCCCAAATGGCCTTCATTGCAGGTGGTTCTTACTCAAATTACTTCTGGGAATACAAATTATTCCTTTTCTGATTATTTTGTCAGTATTATTGTTTTAAAGCTACTAACCAGAAGCAAAGGTATTATATTTTTCTACTTGGAATGAATCCAGAAATTTTCAATCGCCAGAATTTAGTAATTAGAAAACACACACACACACACACACACACACACACACACACACACACACACACACACACACACACACACAAGCCACAAAGATAGGAAGTACACAGATAATGTGAAACATGAATTCCTAGTCTGAGTTTGTCTCTAGCTCACTGAAACTAATCATGTAACTTTTAGTTTCAGCACATTGGAAAGCATTTAGTTGTAAATTAATTAATTATTCTGTTCCCTGAAATATTTGTGCTAGGCTTAAATGTACGTGCCCACCAAGTCTATTTTCAAGAATCCAAGAACAACACAATGTAATACAATATTAACAAAGGCATATAACAAATGTGTCAAGCCTGTTATCATGGTTTTAATATAAAAGAACAATGGAATGTTTGATTCTCTTGCCTGATAAAGGAAATACCAGCTTTCAGAATAAGTAGTGGCTGCCTAATAGTTAATAGATAGGTAGATCTATTGTCATCATAACTATAAAGAATGTGGGCATTATATGCCCACATGATGAAGTCCTCCAGTGAAATTTAGGCAGGGTAAAAGTTTGACCTTTCCTACATATATAATTAAAAATCATCTTCTAGAGGTGGACGGAAAAATGACTTAACTCATTTTAGAAAAACGCTTCTGAAAAATTAGGGATTTCGTATGAGTAGAATAGCAAAGACTCAAAATTAAATTATTTCTTCTTAATATGATTAACATAAAATTTATACTTTTGCATTAGCTGGGAAAAGTCCTGTATTCAGGAATAAAAACATTGTGCAGTATCACAATCTCATAATGTGTTAGTAAAATTTTATGCATAGAAGCCACATGAAGGATGCTTATGGAAATAATGATTTATGAATAATTCCAAGAATTTACTAAAAACTGCACAGAGCACACAGTTCATGTTTATTCTCAAGAAGCCATACTTTGAAATAAGGCACATTTTGTTCTCTGCTTTCTTTTTTAAATAGGATTATCTTAAATGTGGGAAAACTTTTAAATGAATTATGAAATTCATTTAAAATTTCCATGTAAAGTTCCAATGAAATGGCATATAGTTAAATAACATAAAGGAATGATAATCATTTTGTAACATTTTTTTCATGGAAGCCACTCAGATACACTCTTTGAAATAATAATGATACAAAGACTTATGAGAGGGATCTATAGAGAGATTCTGTATGCACAGAGGCGAGTGCTGATTTCCACTTTAGGACAGATAAATATAGGACGGTTGCAAAGCACTTCAAAAACACAATTCAAAGGAGATAATGTATTTGAATACACTTAATCCACTGCCGTATTAGAAAATAAAGCTCTATGCTTCTTGGAAATAAACTACTATCAGTTGGAAAACAACCTCTGGAGACCTTGAAAGAATACTTCATCTCTAAAAGAAGTTTGTCTATAAAACAAATGTCAACTTGCAGGAACCATCAAATTGCTTCCTGCAAATTTGGATCAGTTTTCCTGTGAAAGAAGTGGGTAAAAGTTTATCCTTCAGGTTTGTAATTAACTTTGTGTGTGTGTGTGTGTGTGTGTGTGTGTGTGTGTGTGTGTGTGTGTTTTGTTTTGTTTTGTTTTTCGAAATAGGATCTCATTCTAGCCCATGCTGATTTGCAACTTAGTCCCATGCTGACATTAAACTCAGTGCTTCTTCCTATCTATCCCTAAAGTAGGGATTAAAGGTGTGCACCACCATGCCTGGCTTCCAGTAGATTTCTTTTTTACTGTCCATAATGATTTACATTATTTAGTGGGCAAACAATGAGTTGTTATCCCCAATTCTCTGATGCTTCCCCTCCCCATCCCCAATCAGCTATCCTACTCCATAGGTCATCCAGATCAGTCCTTGCGACAGGGGACCATGGATAGCCTAGTATTCAGCCGGGTTCTCCTGGCCCAAGTGTGTTGTTACTGAGGGGTGCCATGCCTCTGGATAGTCTCCCCCACCACGGCTCTCACAATCTTTCCACGCCCTCTTCTGCACAGTTCCCTGAGTCGTGGTGGGTGAGTATTAAGGCTGCTTTAATGTTGTTAGGTGGCTTTGTGTTGAAAATTGTTGGTTTCTGTCACCCTGGCTTGTCCTGTGTTGATTGAATGGCTGTGGCTGTGGGTCCCTTGTTCATCCTGTCATTCTCTGCGGGGTTCCATTTGGATCCTCCCCAATATGATTGTGGTGGCTCCTCTCTTGCCAGGATCTCAGCAAGTAGTTGCATAGAAATGCATTATGTTTTCAAAATAGCTAGGACTATGGATTTTGTATGGCTCCTAGAAGCCTTTTAAATAATTGTGACTCCCCAATAACATCTCAGCTCTGAGGCAAAGTGGGCAGGAAGGAAAAAAGGGATCAATTTTAGGGTGGGAAATAAGATTTTAGGGTTTTAAAGTTAGGACTACAGAACATGATCAGATAGTTTGTTTTAGTGTTTTGTGAGGTTATTTTGTAGCCTTTCTCCACTTGAGGTTGCTACTTAAGTACCAAAGAATTTCAGCTACATGTTTCTGGCATGGAAAATGCTTGGTGAGGATGTGGCACTGGTAACTGTATCTTTCACATTTCCAAATGCAGAGCTTGGTTCATTGTGTGGATTTCCAGAAAACAGGTGTCTTAAATGTTCTGGCAATAAATGGAAACATTGGTCCACTCCTGTGCCTGCAAAAGAGTGTGTGTATATGTGTGTGCATGCGCGTGTGTATACAAGTGTGTGTGTGTATGTGTGTATGTGTGCATGCATATGTGTGTGTCTGTGTCTGCCTGTGTGAGTGTGCTTTTTTTTTGTGTGTGTGTGTGTGTACAACTAGGCAGCAAATAGGAAGCTAAGGGGAGCTCATGCTATGGTCCAGGTCAAAGGCTCATGTTTCAAGTTAAATCTGAAGGCTCTATAAGAAAAAAACCCATATTTCCTTTCAAAGATATTCAAACACTCTGTTACATAGGAGAGAATGATTTTTTTCTCTATTTAGGCCATCTCCTGATCTGATGACACCCACCCACATTGGTGCGGTAAATCAGTTTCACTCTATCAAGAACTCCATAATTCATAATATACATAACACCCTCATGAGCACTTGAAGTATAACTTTGACCAAATATCTATGCACCCCATGGCCCCTGAAAGGTCAGCAAAGAAAACAGGATCAGGAAAAGTTTGCCCAAATAACTTCCTGTGTCCACCTTCTCTTTGAATAAGCTGAGAATTCACTACACACCTACGTCATTATAGAAGGCCTGAAATATTATATATAAAACATGTGAGATGGTGCTTTCTAGACCATGGTGTATAAGCAACCTACTGGTTAGTTTGCTTTGGAAAAAATCTAAGGACTCATTTCTACTCAACGTGAGGGACAGAAGAAGAAACCGCATCCCTTGGGGAGAGAACACTGCGGGAAGCAATCATGCCTCACCCACTCTGCAGCAGGCTTTTGAGGTGTGGCCTTCAAGCAGTCCAGTGAGAGCTGAGGACCTTCTTAGCCTTAAACATCACATTTGTAAGAAGAATGTGGTCTCTAATTATGAAACTCTAAGAAGTTCAGAAAGTGGAAATAAGTGGGTAAATTGATAAATCTGATATATATATATATACATATATATATATATATATATATATAGTTTTTGAATGTTTTTGTTTTTGATATTGCATTTTTGTAAAAGCTCATTCCCTACTAATTAATGAAATCCTAGACTTATAATCTGATTCAATTCTTATTGTTAATGTTTCATTGGATGCCATAGAAAGTGTGTCAAAAGCATAGTTTCCTTCTAAGGAGTGTTTTTCATTACAAGGTTTTGTGTTAAAGAAAGACTAGAGCAATATTTATTGATTTTAAATTGATCCATTCAAGGCTCATATTACCAAAGCAATTATTTCCATCTTTGAATAATAAAGTAGTGAAATTTTATTCTTTACCACAGATTTAACCTTCCTGTTTAAATGATGACACTTTCAGGGTCAGTGGTTATTTTAGAAAGAATTATAAGCATTATGAAGTGCCAATGCCCACAGGGATATTACACACACTGAGGGACTCTCTTTTTTCCACTCTACAGTTAAAAATAAGAAGAAAATATTTAGAATTTTATCAGGACGTGTTATTTACATACTTTGTAGGTAACAGCAGTAACACTTTCCACATATCACTTATACAAATGACATTTCCTTTTGTCATTAAGACTATAATCTCTCTCTCTCAATGCTGGATATAGGAAACATACTGAATTCCCATCTCTAACTCATTGTCCTTCCCGCTAACACATAATTTTTAAAAAATCAACCAGATTTTTCAATCATGGAGGTGGAGGTAGGAACTTTGGCTTTAAAAAAAAAAACACCTTCTTCATTATTTATTTATTTGTTTGTTTATTTTTAATTTATTTATTTGAGTGACTGAAAGAGAGAGAAAGAAAGAGAGAGAGAGAGAGAGAGAGAGAGAGAGAGAGAGAGAGAGAGAATGGGCACACTAGGGCCTCCACTGGAAACAAATTCCAGATGTAACAGCCACCATAATTTGGCATTATGTGGGCACTGGGGAGTTGGACTCAGGTCCTCTGCCTTATAGATAAGCACCTTAACTGCTGAGCCATCTCTCCAGCCCAATAACCTACTTTATAGTAGAAAAACAAAACAAAAACAAAAACAAACAAGCAAAAAACAAAAACAACCAGAATTGGACCAGTAAAGTGGGTGGTATGAGCACTTCAGGTTGGTGTTCTGCTGTGGAATACCTTGTTTATGTCTCAAAGGAACAAAATTAGCAAAGTGATCTCAAGAGAGTAAATAAAATACAACCTCCATTTTCTGTTGTCAAGTGCAAAAAAATAAAAATAAAGAGCAAATGATGATTCAGACTGAAAACAAAAGAAATCCATATAATTCATATTTTTAAAGCTTGGCTGCAAAGAACTCTGAAATTAGCATATGAATTCCTTTCAACCTGAAAATTTTCATAATTTGTGAAGTAAACCAGGAATAGAAAGAAACTGAGTGGAAAACTTTTCTCCTCGAAAAAAAAAAAAAAACCTCTTCTCTTTTCATAATATGATTTTTAAAATATCTTCAAGAGTACTCTATTACTTTCTGAGCTATTGTTTGAAGAAGTCTATGGAAATCTATTATTTAAAACTGAAGAGTTTGGGATTCTATTGTGCCTTCTGCTTCCTTGGTAATAAGACTCATTCCTTTATCAGCTATTTCTTTTAGAGAGACCCAGTTTACATTTATTTCATGTAATTTTCAATTGCTACTGAGAAGAAGCATTTTTCCCCAGTAATCCTTGTTTCAGGATAAAAACCTCTCTTGCACTTCTGTAGAGTTCATTTCCTCCCACAAAATGAGCATTGTATTTTATGAAAAAGAATTATATCATTTGACTTTTATTCATTTTACCATTTTTTATTTGTATCATGTATAATTTATGCTCATTGTTTTTTGGTCAAAACAGAGGGGAATATTGCAATTATCCAATAAATGGTAAAATATCCTTACTATTTATGTTAATGAAAGGACTTGGATACACCAATGAGTAACTAGCTATGGAAAACAGCTTCTCTAAGTAAATGATCTAATTATGTTGAATAGTCTTGGCAGGGATTTGGAAAGAAATATGTGTTATAACCTTGTACTTGTACCTGTGTCATTTTACCATTAAATCATCAGCATTTTCCTCATACTCTATTTTTCACTTTAATACATATGTGGTATTTTGTAATAATTAGGTTTTAGATGAAATATATAGACTTATTTGTTGGAATGAGTTTGCATGTGATATATGCATGTGTGTACATGTGTATGGGTTGATGTGTATGTCCTGCACATATGTTTATGGAGGATTTCAGATGTTCTCACTATGTCTTTGCAGCCATATTTCCTTGACAAAACATCTCTCTCTGAACTTGGAACCAGCCAGCCCAGCTATCCTTCTGTCTCCACACGCCTGCTGTGACAGGATCAAGAGGAGATTCCTGGTTTTTGAAATGGGTGCTGGGTAGTAAACGCAGGTCTGCATGCTTTTTCAGCAAGAGTTTTGACACCATGCTCCCTCTCAGTAGGCTTTGAATTGATCATTCAATTTTTGCTTGGGAGTGTGTGTGGGAGGTGGGCATATGTGTTTACATATTCATATGATGTGGGTCCATATGTAAATTCTGAGTGCATGTGTGTGGAATCCAGAGATCTAGGATCAGGTGTCTAGATTGCTTCCCACCTTATTTATTAAGGCATGGTTTCTCTGTGAACTTAGAGTTCACCGTATAAACTAGACAACTAGTTAGGTGACTTGTCAAAGAGATTTTTTTCTTCCTCCACATTGTTGGGCTTATGAGCATTGCCACCATATCCTGCATTTAAGTGGATCTAAGAATCCAAATTCAGCTCAGGACCTCATACAACAAACACTTTACCTACCCAATGTGCTGTCTTCAA
This sequence comes from Zapus hudsonius, assembly GCA_004024765.1. Lineage (NCBI taxonomy): Eukaryota > Metazoa > Chordata > Mammalia > Rodentia > Dipodidae > Zapus > Zapus hudsonius. Next base: position 5,641 of record PVHP010030800.1, on the reverse strand, counting down.
GCCCATGTTTCAATATATATATATATATATATATATATATATATATGATTACTACTACTGAACAATGCAAGGTTTGAAAATAAAATATTAGAAATAGTTGTGTATTCATTCATGGCTGCATTCCAACAGTTTATGTATTCCCATGACAAGTGTTAATTTTTCATAAAACTTAGAGTGAAACATATGATTTAATTTCCTTTTCACCATTGTTTAAAGGTTTTCAGTTAACAAAAATGCTGATTCAGTGATAGTCTGGTATTAAACCTGTTTGATCAATACCTCCGCTTTGATTCAAAATTCAAGGTAGCAGAAACAGTAACAAGCATCGATTTTTCAGGAAGAGACCTCTGTGAGTATTCTCCAAGTCTTCTACTAAAATTTTATATAATTTGGGGGCTAGGAAGATTTCTCAGTGGTTAAGAAACTTGCCCTTTAAGCATGAGGGTTTCTTGGGCAATTTCTACATTGCAGAACTCAAGTTAATAGATGGGCATGGCCATACCCATCTGTATCCACCATTATGGAAACCTGACACACATACATACTGAATGAAAGAAGACAATCTGAGTAGGCTGCACACTTATAATGCCTGCAATGTGACTTTCTAGAGAAGTTAGAACTTGAGGCAGCAAAAATATCAGTGCTTCCACAATTTGTAATAGGACAAGAAGGGCAACTCAGGGAGCACAAAGGAGGTTAGGACAGTGAAATACTGTTCAACGTTCTAACGTTGGATTGATATCAGACCCTTGCCAATATTCAGAGACCATTAGAACAAAGCATGTGCACACATCTAATGTGAACTATAGACCCAGGTGAGTACTGTGGATTCATAAATGATAACAAATGAACCATATGCTGGGGGCACTGAAAACAGGGGAGTTTGTGTATGAATGGGGGCATGAGGTACATAAAAAACTCTGGACTTTATTTTGCTGCAAACCAAAAAAAATGTTATTTTTTTTAAGTCATGGAATAGATAAAAACTAAGGTGGTGATTAGGGATACCACGAGCACTCAGGGACTCTACAGATTTTATATTCTCACCCCACTTTGAGTCACAAAGATAAATCTCTCCCCAGGCTTCTTGTCATTGATGATTCATTGTTTGCTCAGAAACACCCTTTGGTGAGTTACATAACCATGAGCCCAACTTCATAAATTGCTGTAGATTCTTACATTTTTTTTATTGGAAGAGTAAAACATAATGTAGCTTTCACAGTTTAGTCTTAAAGAATTTTAAAACACTTTTCTTTCTATAATGTCATTGAATGTTACTACCCTACATGAGGCCAGTCATAGGTACCTTCTCAATGTGGGATAAAGCATCTGACCAAAATCAATTGATGGTAAGAGTATTTTTTTCCTTTCCTTTTATTTTATTTTATTTTATTTTATTTTATTTTATTTTATTTTATTTTATTTAAATTTGGCTTATAATCTTGAGGGGAAGCTCCATGACGGCAGGGGACAGCATGGCATGAGCAGAGGCTGGACATCACCTCTGCCACAGCAGGTGGACAACAGCAGCAAGAGAGTGAGCCAAGTTCTTGCAAAGGCGAGCTGGCCATAAAACACTAACGCCCACCACCATGAACACTCTTCCTCTAGCCAATCCCAATGTCCCAAATTGTCTCCCTCTAGGTACCAATCCTTCAGAACACATGACTTTATAGAGGGAAATCTTATTCAAACTAGCACAGGACTCACCTATTAACCAGTATCCAACAGGTGTTTTATCATTTATTCAAATGAACATAAGCAGCACAGTCTATTGAGGTCATGAGAGCCTTTTGTAAGAAGCTCTGTAGCCTGAGTCGGCTACAGCACAAGCCATGTTATCAGAAATCATGCATGTGACTTTCTGTACATTCTTGGGCAAATTCATCTCTACAGTTCAACATGGAATTCTTTCAGATGGAATTTTTTCATTTGCTCTCATCTGATGACATAACAGCTTTCTGTGGAAGCCTAGTTTCCATGATAAGACATTTCATCTCATTAGGTCTTTTTAGTTCATCAAGACCTATGTTGTTCCCAAAGCATAAAACCTCAGGCTCACCTGCTCTAATGCTGAGAGGCTTATTACTGACTTCACTGCATGTCAAGCGTCAAAGTATACCTTGAGCTTAATGGAAAATATATTAGAACAAGCATATTCATGTATTCTGTAAATTAGACTATCTACCTTTTTCTCTGGGTTTACTCCTCTCAGGTTTAGAGTCACTGAAAAGTAAAATATAGATAAGCGTGATCAGATACTCACGTGGAAGAGCAATACTTCCAATGGTATGTGTGGCATTTCATTAAGAGAATAAAGTACATGTTTGAATACATGAGGTAAAAAATTTACTACCATGCCCCTTTAGCTCATTGGGCTAAATTATTTATTATTATTTATTTTTATTTTTATTATGTTTATTGGATGCAATTCTTGCTTTTCTGCACGTAACCAGATTGTATTGCTAAGTAGTGACTCTCTGCCAAACTGTTCTTAAAGCATTAAAGGAGGGTGTCAGTATCATGGGTCTAAATGTTAATATTCACTTTGACCAAGAAATTAATGATGTTAAACACATGGTTTCCCCCAGTCTTACTTACTTACTTCCATCCAGGAAGTTTCTTCAAGCGCTGCCTATGATGCTTTAACTCTGTCATGGTTCCCAGGTCTTCCTAAAAGACTCTAACGTCTCCTTCTAGCTCCCAGTACCAACATTCAACTGTGGCCTTTGGGAATGTGGATTAGCACCAGCAATCTCCCCCTTTATTCTGTGACATTTCTGAGTATTTTCTCTGGTCATTGTTTATTGTGAACCCACTAAGCATAAATGACATGTTTGTCTTAATTAAAACAGAAAAACAATGAATTTGAATTACTCTTCGAGCACAGCAAATATTTCAAAAAGGCAGAGAAATCCACAGTCTCTTTCATCTTCATTATCATATTTAAACCTGACCTTGACTTGGTATGATGTAGGTTTAAATATCAACTGTACCAACAGAAAATACTGTCAGTGGTGTTTTTTGTCATTTTTTTTCATTATTTTAATTTATATATTTTTTCTCAAGCCAGAAACTATTCTGAGCTACTCATTAAAATTCGGTTCTTCATTAAAAATTTAAAAAGAACACTGAAATTTAGGTCATGTTTATCCAAATAACATACTGGGATTTTAATTAGAAATGTAATATAAGTTGCTGTGCTCTAAGATTCTCAATTTAGAATTGAATTGGAACAATTTTAGTTAAGCTTGTGGGAAAATATATTTCAAAAGAATAATTTTAGTGTGATCTAACAAAGAAACTAATCTCTATACTGACTGGCAAGAGCCTTTCCACTTTTCTGATTACCAACATAATCTAATTTTATTTTACTTTTGATTCTCACTATTGATGATCCTTGGAACACCTTTTTCTGTAGATGAAAGGAGAGATTTTTAAATATATATTTTAATTGGCTAACAAAGAAGTCAGTTACCATGTAACTTTTTCAAATGTCATTGGTTTTACTTAGCCTTCTTTCTCTCCTGTCCTCCCTTTAGTCTGTCCCCCACTGTCCCAACATAAGCCTTTCCACACCCCCTCTTGTCTTTCATAACACCTGTGTTCTACTATATCCTCCCCTTAGGCCCTCCCCTCTCCAAGGCCCATAATTAGCTTTCTGGCCTCCATTGACTATTAATCCATTGACTATTACTCCACCTTACATACAAATCTAAAAATTAGAAATTAGAATCCACATGTGAAAGAGAACATGGAAACCTTGTCTATCTGAGCCTGAATTACTTACAATAATATATTCCAGATTCTCTTGCAAACTTCATGCTTTCAACATTCTTTGCAGCTGAATAAAACTCCACTGTGAAATTTAAGCTCTTGTCAGCTTTGTTTAATACTTGCTGATATGTAATAAAACTAAAACCAAAGACAAATGTTTGGTACATCCAAGCTTCATTTAGTTAGGAGTAATTTCTATGTAAAGACAACACATATAATAACTAGCATGAGAATAGAAAAAGAAGAATATGTTTTACCATAAATTGGTATCAAAATACTTTCTCATATTTCCAATCCAGACATGGCAATGTCTCGAAGAGAATAATTGTTTGCACTAGCAACATGTAGACTTTGAACCAGATTCAATTCTTTTGGGGACACACAAAAATGGCATTATGGTTTAAAATCTCCTTTATTTTCTGTGTCATCCTGCTGTGGTTGTTGCTGTTTCTGTTGGGCTTTGCATTTTGGAGGTTATTACAATAAAGACAGATTTAAATCCCTGCAGACTTGGACTATGTTTAGAAAACATTAATTTTACCACCTAATGAGAATCCTCTCTGACCTGCCCTTAATGTTGTCTCTTAGCTTTGTTTTGGTGTTTGGTTTGGTCAGGGATTTTAGTTAGCTTGACACTTATGTTTGCCAATGTACCTGTGAGGTTTGACACTATAATATATTTCATACAAAAATCTTCACAAATATTCTTTATAGCATCTTCACTCGTAATTCTTCCTGTTTCTTCTATCTTTGCCTTGTCTTCCCTAATCACTTTAAATGGATTCATTCTAGATGTCCTACAAAGCCCATAATAAAGTTGTACTCTATGACATTCTCTTAGTATCTTTCTCTGTGAGTATCAGTTTATCTCTCATTTTTTCTTACAATCCCCAATAAGAGAAGTTTTTATCTGCTCTGGGTTTTCAGCAGCTTCATTAAGCAAGCTAAATTTAAATATTTATCATTGCATTAACATTTTCAGCAGTGCTGCATTCTCAATGGCTGCTGTTAGTGAGTGCTTCTAGTGAGGGACGTTGACTCCTTTTGATCTTCCAGATCCCTGTTAGTCTGAAGGCCATTGTATTTATTAATTTAGTGTCTCTCCCCGAGAACATTGAATTAAATTAGTCAATGAAAATTTAAAACCAAAATGTTCCTGAAAACATAATGCTTTGATTTCTACATCTGTTTGAAAGGGGGTAAAGGGCAGTTCTGACACTTTCACTTGAGTTTCTGTTTCGGGATGTGCTCTGTGTGACAGAGGGGAGTGGGATTTTATTTGTGACAATCGATCAGGATGATATAGAAAGTTGATAAAAGATTTTATATGAGTTGGTATTTAAAGTTTTCTACCAAGAAAGCGAACATTTTAAACACATTTTCCTCTCCATGTTTATGTTTCAAGGCCATTTTATTTCACAGTGTGGCATCCAGTAATTCACCTAGGGGGTTTCAGGTGAGCCTGCAAAGCCAAGTGCATTACGACAGTCCCTGTAGCCTGATATGTGTACTGTGTGGTAAGTGTCTCACATGGATCCTATCTGCAACTTTCAAAAGAAAACTTGCTAAAATATAGTGAGGTAGAATGAAGCTCTAATTTCTGTTTTTCCATGATGACATAGAATGAGAAAATGTTGGGACACATTTTTCTTCACATATTATACCTTATATAGTCTTTTCACATATTGCTTAATATTCTAACACACATACACACACACACACATATATATATATATATGTAAGTATGTATATATATATGTATATATATATGTATGTATATATATATATATATGTATATATATATATGTATGTATGTATATATATGTATGTATGTATATATATATGTATGTATATATATATATAT